>JAZHYW010038855.1:0-18119 GCA_037355805.1 Ixodes ricinus | reverse complement strand
GCGCTTATTGTAGAACCTCACCGCCAAGGATCAGCGGCAGTACGTCAAAAAGTTAACCTACACTGGGCCGAAATGTCTTCCCGAACTTTTCAATGACAATAACGGGCAGTCTCTTTCTACAATAAATGGCTATCCTGCCGAAGATAACGTTGCCGCATCTGTTTGATTATGTTATTGAGACGCCTGGCGCGTACACCGCGAACTACTGAAGACCTACAAGTCCCTAGACACCTTCAGCCACTTCCTCAACGTCAAGGTATTGGCGACGGGCACCCTACGGTGTGCTCCCAGATGCCGAAACTACGGGTGTCCATCGCCAAAGTGACGGCCGGACAGACGAAATCCTGAGTCTACCGGTGCTGGGTACTGGCCGAGGAATCTGGCAAAGTTTGCTCAGCACACTGCACTTACAAGCCTGGATAAGGACGCAGTACACACCTTAAACTGTCTCTACGTACATATTGCTACCGCCGTAGAGTCATACGTCTGTGGGGTACCATGGTGGTATGTGAGACACTGATGCGAGCACTCGCACGCCTGCTGATTGCACTTCATGACTTTAAATATTTGACAAACTCCGAGGACCAATGGTCACTAGTACCTCTATTTTCAATTCGCCCTTTATTTTCAGGTTGGGCGAGGTGCGCAGCCACGTTTGAGCGCTGCTCTTCTTCACTGAGACAGCGGCCAGGACGGACGCCGCTGGCGTGTCGTCTACTTCTGTTCAATGTGGATGGAGCGCTCGGGCCAGCTCTGGAAATGTAAGCATTTGCGATGAAACCAGATGTCTAGGTATGTATCTTTGGTGACTTCAGGTCAGCAGCGGTGGGCGATATTTCCTTCTTCCGCCCAAGCCGCAGTGAACTTCCCGGGTGATCCTGGTGCCTGTACCAGTGATATTACAGTCCCTCAGCCAAGAGGGAATGAGCTGACACACTACAGCATGATCAAGGTAAAAGCATTTAACACCTAAAGGTTGTAGAGACAATTTGGGAGTAGCCTTCAGCCACAATTATGTATATATTTTTAAAACATTTGTTGAAGCAAGCAATATTCTAGACCATGTTGCATTCCGAGAATAGTGATTAAATGCACTTTTAGCATTAAGGCACAGTAACTCTGAGCATCGCCCTACCAGATTGTAGCTTTGACTAGCTGTAATAGCATAACGTGTAGCATTAAGTGACCATGCTTTTGACCTTCATCAATGCAAACAGTCTCGTCTCCAACATCATAGGGGTCAGACGTGCCTTTCACTCATCCTGGTGTAGCGCTACACAGGCTCAAATCGTGAACAGTTAAACAAATCGGGGCTTCAGCTTCCTGTGCCTGTTACACCTTTATGTCACTTTAGTAATGTTTTCCCGTTCACTCCGATCAGAGAGTAGTATGCTCCAAGGTGCACAATCAATCAAGGCTAAATTATCTGCAAAGCAGGCCTTTTACGTACTGCTTTCAAGAAGAGTGTGTGCATTGCAGATAAGCTTAATAGGGTAATTTGTGTTTCAGGAACACTCCCCAAATGCAAAGTGCTTGAAGGCTCTGCCCTCGCAGTTCTTTAGCAACGAGGACACTGTGTCCGTGTCCTCGCTGCTAAAGAACTGCGAGCAGAAGCCTTCAAGCACTTTGGACTTGTGAGTGTTCTCGAAACACAAATTCCGAAAATGGCGATTCTCCTGAGCAGCCGCTTCCACTAAACTATGTGTTTAGAAAAGAGAAAGAATCTGTCCAAGGACGACCGAGAATGTTATTTTATTGCAGTATTCGATGGCTGGTCCTGAGCCAAGCAGAGGCAGATTCCGCGGAGGCCAGCACCCGGAAACAGAACCGCTCCGAGGCGTGGTATATCCATCGAAGAGGGCGACTCACTTCCTCACAAGGTTTCAAGTCAGAAAAATGAAAATGAGCCCGACTGCTGTGGTTGTGGAGGTTATGGGATACACTGTAACTCATGTTGGAGTCCGTGCTCCAATTCACCAGGGCATTCAAAATTAAGACAATCCACGACAGGCCCTTATTGATAAGGAAGGGACAAACACAGGAACTTCGAGATAAGGAGGTCGGGGTTAGTTGTTCATCTACAGTGGCGCTAGCTTAGAGCAAGCCCTGAGGGCATTGTACAGTCGGGAACAAAAGTTCCCAGACCACGGGAGCGCTTGGCGTATGCGTGTCCTTCCGGCGCTTGGCGTATCCGTGTCCTTCCTTAGTCGCAGGGATGCCGATTCTTTTTGTTTCCGGTAGCCGCGCTGCGATTCTCGATAACTTGCCGCCTGGCGCCGATTCAGAAGCATCCACATTGCACGCCAAGTTGCACCTGAAGTCCGCGCTAAGAATTAGGCCGCGCTGGCCGGCTAACCTGGCTGAGGATTCGCGGATCTCGTATAGCGCCGCTTTTCCCATCTTCGCCCAACTCCGAGTTCAACTTTTTTTTTTTGGCGGCAGTTTTTAGACGCGATCAGAACACAATTGGTCTATGCATCGAATCGTGGTAAATGATTAAGCAGAGAGTTAGACCGCTCAATCATTTTTTATTCACATAAAAACAAAAACATAAATCCTCCTCTCCCGCTGATTCACGAGCGCGGCCAGCCAGGACGGCCGGCCAGGGCCCCTAATCTGGACACTTGGCGAAGAAGTGTGCGATGAAATTCGGTGACCGTGATTGGCCAACGCTGCATTCGACCTTGGCGCCGGCCAATCATAGCCGCCGGACTTCACGCCCACTTTTTCGCTAAGTGTCCGTTGAGCACCGAGCGCTTCAGCGCGATCTCTGGCGCAACAGCGCAGCCGCGCGGATTAAAGTCCTTTAATACTTCTTTTACAAGTGACGACAACCAATACAAATGACAAAGCACATCCCGCGTGAACAAAATGGCGGCATTCAGTTGAAACCTCTGTTGTGCACCGCCATTCGCTTCCTAAAACCTGCACCGTCACGCTGGTCGGCGTTTCAAAGAATGTCGCTGCTTGTAGGAAGCTCTTATCTGGATAGAGACTTTAGCGCGGAGGCTTCTGAAGCGGCACCAGGCGGCAAGTTATCGGGAATCGCAGCACGGCTGCCGGAAGCGAAAAACTCGGCATCCTGGCGAGTGTGGAAGGACGCGCATGCGCCAAGCGCTGGCCTCGACAGGAGGCTCACGCGCCATCAGTGGGCGCGGCAATGCATATCGGTTGCCGCTCCCATGGTCCGGGAACTTTCGTCCCCGAATTACAGCTATGCCTCGGGTACGAATAGATTCAGGGCAGTTTTGCTATACTCCGTCTCACTTGAATTGCGGGCGTAGCAGAAGCCATGAGAGCCAGTTCCGCACTGTGAAAGCACTTGCTAGGCACAAATGTTTGTGCAGTGCAGAGCGTAGTTCAGGGCAACATGGTTCACGCTTGTATCCTACGTTTCGCTCACATTTCAGAATAAAGCACGATTGCAAACAGTTTACATTTATTTGGCATTTTACTGTTTGAATTATTGCCACGTGCAAAATGCTGCTTGTTTATACTCTATAAATATTTTCTCACTTTTGGTAAATGAACCACTGATATGTATAGCGACATTTTTTTTTTAAATGTATTCGAAGATCTGTATTTTGGTCATCATTTTGTATTTCTACTTTTCCTAACCTTTCGCACAAATTACTACTCTGCTACTTGTTGTTTATGGTACATTTACTTTTTAGTTTATACAGGCTGATATATGTTTGCCAGCAAGGCTCCTAAATCTTGTGCTGAATAGCTTGGGTTTAGGAAAACAAACACTAGAAAAAAAAGTCAATTTGTTTATTGACAAGGCGCAAAACATTGTAGACATAAAATTTGAGTTGCAAGGCTTAATTCACCATTTTAACAAAACAAAAACACCCACACCCAAGACAGCAGGAGGAAAGTGCGCATAAGCTTGAAATATAAATATTGTAGTGATAAAAAGGGAACCCATCTTGTTTCCCACGTAAAAAAGTAAAGGACTAGCTCGTTCCTTTATTTGTGATGCTGAGACATTTCAAGGCTAAGTATTGCAAACAGATAAAAAGGCATCAATCTTGGTCGCCACGTAAAAAGGTAAATGACTAGCTCCTTCCCAGTTTGTGACGCTGAGACATTTGAAAGCTAAATATTGCAAACACATAAAAAGCACCAATCTTGGTCACCACGTAAAAAGGTAAGTGACTAGCTCGTTCCTATATTTGTGACGCTGTAACAGCTGAAAGCTAAATATTGCAAACAAATAAAAAGGCACCAATCTTAGTTGCCACATAAAAAAGGTAAATGAATAGCTCATTCCTGGGTATCTGATGCTGTAAAACAGGTGCTGTAACAAATGTCCTTCTATCTTTGCTAAAAAAAATTAAAAAACTAGACCTCGCATATTTACAAATGCTTCGCAGGCTGTCACAATTTTGTTACCTGTTGCAAACCCCTTGTCGCTTTTCTTCTTCAGGGATGGTGCGTTGCAGGGCACAAATATTTTTCAACTGTCCTATGGTCCTTTCGACCTGGATTGAAATGCTTGAGATCCTTCGGGACACCTCGACCTCCTTCCTCCTCAGCTCTATCTTTCCGCGGGTAGATGCTGGAACAATCAGAAAAGCTCCTAAAACAGCGAGAAGCTCCTCAATGTTAAACCCCCTGTCTGCCTTGATCAGGTCCCCATTTTCAATGAGGTTACGGAATCCACACCGTTTCGTCAATTCTAGGTCGCTCATTCTTCCACCCCAACATCGGGAAAGAAAGGTAATGCCTCCACTAGGGGCAATCCCGATTAAGAACTTCACATGATTGTGGTGCTTGTATGGAAAGGACGTCCATGATCTTGACTGGAACGTGCATGGCTGTTCAATGTAGACCTCCGTACAGTCTATAACGCACAGTAGGTTTAGGAACAAGGGCACTTTGTGCAGCCTCGGCACACGATGCCAGGCCCTAAAATGCAAGGTACAAGCTCGGTGCTAAGAATGGTCACCCATTCGTGAAATATTTTTGAGACTGTATACCGTGTCCAATGCCGAATCTTAACACCAGATTATTGTCGAGGAGACCGAGTCGAAGCTCCATGACATCTGGTAGCAGCTACTGCCAGTAGGGGAGAGCCATGTAGTACTTGGGTTTGTACTAAATCATCAGTAGATACTCAAGTAGCGCCCATAACATGTTGCTACTGGGTAGTCCAGTGAAGAATTCTGTATCTTCGTTGCTTAGAAGATCTACACTCTAAAAAAGGTGTATTATTACACCCTTTCTCCCATATAATACACCCCAAAACTTCAGTTAGACGTACAGCGCACTGACGTCGATCTGATGGTGCTAACTTTCACGATAGGATTGATAGCCGTGTGATACAACTTATTAAGTTAGTTAATGTACGTGCTACTGACTACAAAAAAAAAATTCGGGGTTTTCTTGTCCCTACTGCAAAACCTCAGTATTTTCTTTCTGCGGTCTTTGATACGTACTTTAGCTATTTAATAAGTTATGTCGCACCATTATCAAGCCCCCCCGTAAAATTTTGGGCCTTCTGTTCGTCTGTAGTGCGCTGTACGTCGAACTAAAGTATTGGGGTGCATTATATGGGACAAAAGGGTGTAAGGTGATACGCTTCTTTTTTTTTTAAGTGTATGCCAGAGACGTATGTCGCCGCAGCCTCTTTCATCCATGCATCGCCCTCCATCCTCAGTCTCTGGTTCCCTTCCATGAGACCTTCAATGTCGGTATCTGTCAAGTCCGTCAAACGGGAGACGCAAGTTTCTTCTGTCATGGCAGGACCAGTCTCTTCTTCCATCTCGCTCATGGCAGAATCCTCTAAATCTGATATTGAAACTGTCGGGGGATCCTATGAGGGCAAGGGTCAACGACGGGAGACACTGCGCTGGTAACGCTGAACAGTAGCTGGTTGGCTGTCATGGCTTGTTGAGTTTCTGTGAGCGAAGATGTGTGGCATCCAATCCGGGTGATTTGGATCTTGTGGTGGCTTTCCCAGACGAGAAGAAAACAAGAAAATAATTTATTTCCTATCTACAGTTGGCTTTGTTTCAGCATTGTTTGCCTTGAAATTTTGACATTTTTTATAGGTTTCTTCCGTGAGGTTAATCCTTTCAACCATCTAGGCGTAGCAAAACCCGGCCTTTGCGGCGGTTTCGAACAAGGACCGCGGAATTGATCTCTAGCTGTCTAGCGCATCAGTGTCTTATGCGCTAGATCGCTAAAGAAGTTTTTGCAATATCATTGCGAAAACTTCTTTAGATCGGCAAGGTAAATTAGCGAAACATAGTTTGTGAAAAAATAAATGACGTTAGTTGGCCTCGATAGAATCGTACTTACGAGTTGCGAAATGCTTCCCGCATAACTTCGTCTCGTTGCTCGGCTGGACGTTGTCGCGCCGAACTGCGATTGCCCAACCTAGGCGACGTCCCTCCTCTCGAGGGAATCGATAGAACTTCACTCCAGACATCTTGTTTACGCCGGTGCGCATCGTGCACCCAAAAGCGCAGCAGTTAGGCATATCTCCGGCGTTTATATCGTGCGTAAGCGCTCACCGATCACGAGTGAGTCGTCGAGTGTCCATAAACCAGCATGGTAAATGAAACAAGAACCGAAAATATCTTGGGCCCTCTGTCATGGCTACCGGAAGTGGCGCGAATACCCTGTATAGAAGCAAGCCACCTTAGCAACCTATTCAGTGGACAGGCCGATAGCAGCGCGACATGCAACATGCGTAACACGTACTTACGCTGTCTTTCATTTTTGTGCAGTTGCTTTCCGTATATGACGACAGTTACTGCTATCGGTCGAACGACCGCTCTTTACGGCTGCTGCCCTGTCCACTTAGTCTGCAGTCTTGTACTGAAACGTGTGCCGCCTCCTTTAGGTCGTTGCTTTGTTATGGTGTCATTGAAACAAATCTCGGTCTAATGACTGCGGAGCGGACTCAGCAGCTTTCACAGATGACTTTTAAATGATTCGAACTCTCGATCAACGTCACTCGATCAACTCAGTTGGCAAACTCCCACGAAGAGCGTGATCCCTTATCGTACCCCTCAGCCGGGCAAACGCTGTTCGAAGCGCCAACCTTCTCGCTCGCTGCGGCGCTTCTTGCAACAGCAGTTCAAAACACGGCCGCAGCAGGCAAGAAGGATGACGCTTCAAACAAAATTTACAAATCTAGGGCTTATCAGCGGAAACTGACGTGTGTCAGTACGTGTCTTAGAAGGGATCACGATCTCCGTGGGAGTTCGCCAACTGAGTTGATCAGAGTAACGTTGACTAGTACCAAGGTTACTCGATCAACTCAGTTGGCAAACTCATTTAGTGGCTCTAGTTCCACCTGATCACTTTCCACATTTTGAGGTGCAACTGAAAGCATAAGCGGAGATTGTAGCCCGCCCCACTCAGTCGTTTCTAGTTCACTCTATCAGAGTGAGGATATTTCAACTTCCTCTGCTGGTGCAAACACGTGCAATGCCAAGCTTCTATACACTATAAAAATGAAAACATAACCGCGTGGGTTGCACGTGCAGTACCCAGAGTGAGGTAGGAGCACAATGGAACAAATACATTTAGGTGATGACTCTGTCCGCTCCTCCCGCGGGGAGCGAGCGACCAGATCGTGTTCGGAGCTAGCCTTCGAACCAGGAGTAGTTAGTTTCGCGCCGCGCCGCCGCGGGGGCGCTGAGGTATGAGGTCCCTCCTCGGCGGCCACGGTGTCGGCGGCGTAGCGTGCTCGCCTTTTCGCGGCGTGGTGGTGGTGTGCGGCCAGTGGCTGGCCTCGTGTTTTGCTTTGGTGCTGTGTCGATCACAGGTGCCACCATCGTGCACGAAGGTGGGCCTTAACCTGAAGAAGAACAAGGAAGAGGACACAGATTTACGGACTCTGGCGACTGGGTGGCGGCGTGGCGGCGGTGAGGTACAACAAAAAGCGGTGAGCGAGGAAATGCGGGACCACCGCTGGGAGCAACAAGGAGAGCGGTCGGTTTGGGAGGGATTCCATACTTGGGTGCCATCTATCCCCGTGCGAGTAAAGAGCGCTCGGTGCGTTGAACATAAGGTTGCACCCGCGTCGGGCAGAAAGTCATCACCTAAATGCGTTTCTTCCACCGTGGGAACAACAAGAAGCGGTGAGCTAGAGAATGCGGGACCACCGCCGGGAGAAACAACCGGAGCGGTCGGTTTGGGAGGGACCCGATACTTGGGCGCCACCTATCCCCGTGCGAGTGAAGCGCTCGGTGCGCCGAACATAATGCGGTCGCCGCGTCCGACAGAGAGTCATCACCTAAATGTATTTCTTCCACCGTGGGGAAGAATGAGGAAAACAGAATCGCCCGTTGCGAGTTTCTCATTGCGATGCACAGCCCAGCACGCCGGTGTTCGTCTCTTTGGAAAGCGAGCAAAATCACGGGCCGTACACACGGACTCTATGACACCGGTCAGTTCGGAAGCGAAGCGTTCGCGTGTTTGATCGGGCTTCAATGTGCTGCATTGCCTCGGAAAGTTGGCGTGGGCTTTGGATTACAGTGAAACTTTTCACGTTAGAAATGACAGGCTTCCTGGGTTTTCCGAAACACCATCAAAATAAATTTTAAAACAAAAAATCTGAAAAGTACCCTGCTTGTTTATTTACAATGTAGATTTATTTCAAAGTCTCACGAATATTCAAAACTTCAATCAATTCGCGGGTGGTATATGCTATTCGATTCGATTAGCGGCAACCTTTTGCTGTTCAAAGCGGTCGTTTTTGCATATTGTTGTTGTTATTTCTCCGAAAATTACGAATATTTTTCGAATGTTTTGATTTCTCGCGTCAAGCTACGCCTCTTTGCTCCAGCGCTCCCGCGTCAAGCTTCACTGCCTTACATCAGCGCGCCCGGAGAAACGGCTGACGCGGCAGAGCCTCTCGGTTGGCTCGGTGGGCTCAGACCGAAGAGAGAAAATATGTTTATGAAAAGAAATGCGATGGTGACTCGCTAAAAAACATAAACACCGAGTGTATAAGGACGTTTACTAAGAAAGTAAATAAAAACAAATCATATAAAGACTACGGTGCGAGCTTGATTAAGGTATATAGAGTGGGACCAATTTAAATACTGCTTATATACAGGGTGTTTTTGGAAACGCGAACCAAATCGTTTCTGCAAAAACTACGCGTCGCACAAAAAAAAGTTGATACCGTCGTGCTCTGTGCCAAAGGGCCCATTAAGGAAAACTTATTAGCGTTCAGTATAATTGGATAATTAATTTCTTTTTATAAGCTTTTTTTAATTATTAACTTTAAAGGTACGGTATCAATTAGAAACCTGATGCGAATCATCGGAAACTACTAAATTCTCCTATATTACAATGATATAAGGCACGCGCAGCATCTTACCAATATCGATTCCCCTTATCGCCCTTCCTGTTCCGGCGCCACTGCTTCTTTGGTTGCTGCTTAAAAGAGGTTCTTGATACAAACCGACTTAGAGGTGAATGCTAGAGTATTTTTATACCTTAAATCTCGAATATCACGTTTGTCTTCGCCGAAGATGCAACTATTGGCGACGTGCGCGATTAAAGCGTCGCTGTGGTCGAACTTCCTCGACTGGCCGAATGCTGACTATGACGTCAGCAAAGGTTTTCTCATCGACAGAAATAAGAGGAATCTAAGAACTTCAATTTTGACGGTGTTGGCAGTGTTGGTTTCAGAGCACAATGATCTCAAACTTCCACCACGCTAATTATAAACACCGTCGAACTTGTTGTTCGTAAGGTAATGACGTCACGAGAGGAAACCGCAGGAGGGCGCCACTAAGATATCTCGCCGCTAATACTCCGTTCACAAGCTCCGCCTTCAGCGCAAGCTTTCTGCCTTTGCTAACACAAGTGGGAACGCGCAGTGTACGTGCAACCAAAGCACTACGGAAGCCAGAGAGCTCGCGCTGAATGCGGAGCGTCTAGTCGAGGGTGAACGGAGGATAAGCGGGAAAAAACATGAAAGACCTTCGACCAGTCGTTACGTCACAAAGGGATCTTTGCGGCCGCCAAGCGCGCGTTGTTCGTGTGGGCAGCGCGCGCAATTGCAAGCTTGCAATTAATAGACCGATCTCACCAGCTAGTTCGAGTACGCCACCGCTGCCGACCATGCATCGTGGGAGCTGTAGTCTTTCTGCACGCGCAGACAACCCTGCTGGAGGTCTGCGCGAGCAGAAGCACGTGGCGGCATCAGCTGTCTCGGTGAACTGGCGCCTGCCTTATACGAACTACAGTTGTGGCGGCGTCACGCATGCGTGGAACGCTTGGTGAGATCGGTCTAAAGGCCGGTTCAGATACTTGCGTTTGAGTGCGTTTGACTGCGTTGCGGCGAGAACCGAAAGCGAGTCACCGGCACATCTGTGCTTCGTATGAATCGTGGAATCCAATTCAAGGAATCTTCTTGGCACGCGATATAAGCAGAAGGGATGTCCTGGTGTCTCGCGGCCGCAACGCAGTCAAACGCAGTCAAACGCAACTGTGTGAACCGGGCTGAATGCGCGACGTCTTTTTGGCGCTTTTTTTCTTCTAAGGAGCAAGAGTGTGCGTACACAGCTTTGATAGACGCTGAAGATGCTCGAGAGCGGACATTCACGCTAACCTTTTTCATGAAGTCACGCTCTGGGAAGGAGGGGCCACAGCAATACTTTGAAAACGGTTTTCTGCAGCTTCCGCGTACCAAATTAAAAAAAAATAATCTCGATATTCGTGATCCCGGAGGCCAAAAGAAAACGATTTAAGTGTTTTTTTACTCAAATACAAAGAAAAAAATCACCTATATTTAATATTATAAATAAGTTGGTCGTAACTTTGCGTGTCGTGTTGGGTTATGTTTTACTCAGCTTGTTTAATGTTTTCTATAAGTAGGCTGTCTGCGAAGAAATAGGTATATTTTTATTTTAAAGCAAAAATGAACTAAGCAACGACAAAAGCCCAGTCTCCGCCCAATCGTAGCGCTAACAGTCTGAATCAGGTGCCAAAGTTTCAAAGCTTGCCGTTATCCCATGCAAAATTTATAAGCGATTTTCAGAAATGTTCACAAAGAAAATGGCGGCCGACGAAGCCCACAAATGAAATGGAAATGAATGGCGTCGGCCACCGGGAACGGGCACCATTTTCTCATTAAAAATTTCTGAAAATCGCTTATAACTAGGGTTTTGTGTTTTGGATAAATATACCGATAAACCTCGAAAAGTAACACCCCATTTTACTGAAATTGGGGAATACCGAAAAGCCTGTTTAAATTTGTTCAGAAGGCAGAACAGTCGTTTCGGTAGTGAAGACAACCTTATAGTTTATCCGTTTCCCCGCTTAATTTTTGAAACTGAATCGGTGTGTAGATCACGTGACATCAATGTCCCCCCTGCATTTAGCGGGGAAATTGCAATTGGTGTTTAGGTCATGTGACGTCAGGTCACCTGACCAAATTTTCCCGCTAAATTTAGAGGGGAACCTGAATTGATGCACAGGCTACGTGACGTCAATTATCTCGTTAAATTTAGCGGGCAAATGCACGACTGACGAACGGACAAACTCTTTCCGTACGACGGGAAAAAGTGGCATTTTTGTCTTTACAAACAAAACTTTTTTTTTTAAGAGTTAGTCAGCATATGGTTAATTATGATGCATATCAAAATGTATCTAATAAGCTCTTCTTTAGAAGAAAAATAGGTTTATACTAATGTCTGAAAAACGTTTGTCAAGTCTAAATGCTGAGCTTGGAATTTGTGCAAAGATTAGAAAAGGGTCTGAACATTTGCGGCTGTATTAAAACACTTTTTTTTCTATTTATTGTAAGTATACAAAGTGTGCCTCATACACACCACTATTACTTCTGTAAGCTAGAAAGCTTCTGCTTATACCGTCTTTTCCTATTTATTTTTTGTCAGTCGGCAAGTGTGTTTTTGTGGCGTAATACCATTGGTTTGGTTGGTCATAGCTCTAACCTCACCGCCGGTATTTTTATGGCTTGCAACACACATAAATTGTATACCCCAGCTCAGGACAGCCTAGAAAGCTAGAATGACGCTCTCCAACAAGCATGACATTCACTTGACGTCGCTCGCTAGGTGCGCTGAGCATCGGCCACCACGGTCGCCATCTTCGAGGTCTCTTTCTATCCCACCACATGTATATTTCAGGTTGGGTCTGGCTGAACCTTTAAGCGTGGTTTAGCAGCATTTCACAACTTTAAAGGGTCTTTTGGGGCAAAACTATGGGCTATTTTTATACTTTGGTGCTTTTGAAGCGCCGTAGGAATATTTTTTTGTGTTTTAGTTCGTTTTTTGTTTGTCGCTATCGGACTTGTCCACCGCGGCCGCTTAGAACTCCGGCCAAAACTCAAAATGAAATAAATTACTGGTATCGCTGTAGTGACACAAAATACGACCCCAGCCAAAATATTACGTCCGGGGGGACGCCGCATTCTCACTAATGCCGATAAAAAAAAATGCGACCCGCCGCGAGCCGCTACTCCTTAGCGGGCGGCCAGCGGGTTGCCGATCGCTAAAGCAACATTGGGCCGTGACGTCAGTATCGTTCTCTTTTTTCCTCCGTACCGGGCGTTGCGCGGAGTGCGCTTCTTTGAGCCGCTACCACCGCTACTTCGGCTTGTGATTGGCCTGTTTAGCCGTTGCTTTTATCTGTAGCCCGTGTAGCTTCGGTATAGCCTTTTGTATATTAGCTTGTGAGGACTCCATGACTCGTTTTAGCGAGCAACTCTGTGCGCCCAAGACTGCCCAGCTGTTCCTCCAAAGATGCCGAGTACAACTTGTAGCGCTGTGGGCTGCTCAAACAACCCGCTGCGCAACCCGGAGGTGCTTTTTCACAAGTTTCCAACGGACCGGAAATTGGAAGAGGTGTGGGTGAACGCTGTTCGACGAGTGGACTTTGGACTTCGGCTTTTACGCGCCCGAGGAAAAAAGAACGAAAAAACAGACGTGTACAGTACAGCCCAGCACACGTGTGTTCGGGCGCCGCGGCCCACGCCGGAGAGCCTCAAAGCTTCGTGTCTGGGACTGCCCGCAGCGCGAAAGCGAGAGGGCCCCCAGTACTGTACGTCACTGGCAGCGCGGCGTAGAGCAACGCCGCTCCATCCACGGAGCCCCGATGACAATTTAGGCCTAGCGACGAGTACGGAAGACCGCACGCACGGCGACAGCCGCCGAGTACGGCACCGAACGAGTTCACTCGTTTTCCAGTCGCTAGCTTTTAGGTATACAAGCGACGAGTACGGCATAGCGCACGCACGGCGGCGGCCGCCGAGTACGGCACCGAACGAGTTCACGGGTTTTCCAGTCGCTAGCTTTTGGGTATACGCACTAACTCTTGCTACATATGCTGGATATCTACCACGTATACAGAATTAAAAACAAAATCAGCTTACCTCCTATCTTTCGATGCCTAGCGCAACAGAGTTAGGTGCCGCTCGGCCTGCGTACTCGTTGAACGTGAACGATCCTGACGTCACGTTCACATAGCGGCTGATTTCCAGTGTTGCCGGGGCCTCGAGCGGCTAGTTTAGGTTTTGTTGGCCGCGCCCCAAACAACACTTTGATGCGTCGATATCTTTAAAACTACGCACAATAACGAGAAAAAAAATGACACCTTGCAATTCAGGGACGCTGACTGCGCTAAAAACAGTCATAATCCCAAAATCGAAAGTATGGACCGCAGTTTCCCTTTAAGGCTGCGGTCCCACGGCGGCCATGAAAAATGACAATATGTGCCCTTGTTGGCCGCGCGATTCTGACGCTTAGTCACTACCTAAAAATATTTAACTCATGTCACCTTATAGAATAGGCAATGGGCCTCATTCGGATATAGGATATATATTTCTGAAGCAAAAAGCGAGATCGGGGAGGATCTGCGAATATTGGTGTTTTTGGTCATACATGGTTTGGTAGTACAAATGGGGAGAGTTTACCGTTAGAGAAATTTGCTCCAAAATTTCATGGTTTGTAGATAAAGAGTGTTTTCTTTGCACAGCGTGGCCCTTTTATTCATTTTCTTTTTAGTTTCGGAAATTGACCTCTTGGAAAATTGGCTTTACGGAAGCATATTCACGAGCTAGTTTCTGGACAACTGTGGCATATTTGTTTCTGAAACTTCTTATAGCTATTGATATATAAAACCTACAAACGTGTGTTAAATTTAATTAGGATTGACGTATAACTTTTGCTGTAAGACTCGCGTAAAAACCAATGAAAATGGTAAAATCAGACTAACATCGTTTGGTAGTACGAATGCACCGGTATGGGTTGTCAACACAATTGATCAACCTCTTATGCAGAGACAATTAAATATGTGCTGATTTGCATAGCGAAGCCCTTTTTCGCAATTTCGCATTTGGTTTCTCTAAAAAAATTCATAAAGTTCAGGCAAAATTGCATCCTTCTTAGACGCAAAAAATCACATTCGTCTATATTTATACTATTCGATGGGTAATCATGTTGTCATAAAGAAGGGTTAATATCTGATTTACAGAATAGCGGCTTTTGTTTTCAGCAAACATCTCTAATTTTTGTTTGAGGATGGACACAAACATGATTGCCGGTTCTTTAGAGGTGCTTTTATGGACATGAAACAGATTTACCGGCATCTAATAATATTTATTGTATGGAATAGATAAACATTGCGATGTATTAGACTTTCACAATGATCTTGCTTTGGTTTCTTGATAGGTGTAGAGCTTAGTTAGTTTTAAAAACAATTAAAAACTGTTTGGGTGTTTTATTGCACTACCTGCCGGATGGCAGACAAACTGCTGATTTCTAAAGTTCAAGAAATTTTCGAGGGCGGCGTTGGCGTTTGTATCATCATCAGTGTCCGTGTATTTTTGCCTTCACATTTAGAAAATATATTGAAAGATTTACTATCGACAAATAAATGGTTTAAGTACTGGGTCAGGTTAATAAATCTAAGATAAATAATTACACAAGCGTAGTGTGATATATTGTGTTGATTATTCGAAATGATTGAAATCAATAAACAATAAAGACGAAAAGGAAAAGAATACACCCGAGTTCACTTCACGCCTAGAGCCACTAAGTGAGCTGCGCTTGGAGTATCGGCACTCCGTTCCCCAACATTGTTGTGGGAGCCGCCATTTCGGGTCTAGTGCAGAGCAAACGCAACTGCCGATCGTCGTGATTCAAAAGTGCGACTTCCTCAGCATTTTATCGGGTGTTAGGAAGCTGATGCAATATTGCTTTGCTCTGTCGCGGACTGTTTAAACATTTGTGGAGGACAGAAAAGAGTTTCCTGTGATTTTAGATAAAGCTTCAGATCACTGGCAACCATGATTTTACGCCACGATATGGCCGAGTGTCGTTACTCTGAAGTGTAGCTTATTTAATGACACTATTCATGCCCTTGTTTAAGGAGCTTGTAATACCTGAAGGGGCCATGACGTAAGCCCCGTGGGTTCCACAAGCCACTACCTTTTGACACCTGCCTCTTCCTCATTGTTCCCGCTAGTGGCACTAGTGCCCACGAACCGCCTTTCCCGTGACTGAAACTGAAACTAAATATGAATAATACACCATTATTATAGCTTATTTAGTTATAACCAACTACACATAATGAGAGAAGGAAGCGGTCGGGTAGGAGAAATGCGGGTTTTACGTGCGACCGTTCTAACTATCTCAGAAGAGAGAACACGCGAGCTTGCGCTGATTTCAAAAAGACGATCCAAAGAAAAGAGGCGGCACGCTGTGTTTTTTGTGATTGTGCGTCTAATTTATATACAGGTATATTTGCAGATCGACGACGGACGTCGATCGTCTCGAGGTAATGTAACGTAGTAATATTATATAAAAAATAAACATAATAAAGGACTGCACGACTTAATTTTTTCAATTCTTGGATTGTAATATGGCGGTAGCCTATTGTACTTACTGTTGACGAAGAGCAATATGAGGTGACGAGGTAATGATTAATTGATGAGGTTCTATAAGAATGACGACATTAGTGGGTGTCGAACCACAACGTACAGTGCCAGACTTGTTTCAAGTATCGTGTACCCAAAGACTTTTCTTCACCCGCAACAGAATATGGTAGAATCATTGAGGATGATGCTTTACAACTGTACGTGGAACAGAAAAACTGCGCTGTGCAGAAGTGCGGCTTATTCATTAATATAAAGGACGGATTTCTAGCAGCATCCCCTGATGGACGGCTTGGAACAAATGGGCTTGTTGAGGTGAAGCGTCCCCGTCCCAAGAGTATCTTGAAGCCTACTGAAACCGCAAAAGAGTATGAGGCGAAAAATAAAAAAGAGCCTGGTGTGAAAGGTCCAAATCACCACCATAGATTCTACTACCAAATACAAGGGCAGTTACACAATACACAAAGAGATTTTTGTGATTTCGTTATATTTACACTCAAGGGCATTGATACCCAACGTCTTCAGAGGGATGACACCATCTGGCCTAACAACATGGAGCCTTTTCTACTCAAGTTTTACATGAAAGGCCGGACTTCCGCTGAAATTCCTCACGTAGACGAGCTGTCCGATCGAATAAACTGCCATTACTCCCAATCTGGGAATCTCTCGATCTTCGTTCGTAGGTCATAGTGGCATGAGATCGAGGGGTGTAGGCTCTTCGTCCGGCGAACATTGCTTTGGTTGCTGTTTTCCCTGTGGAAGATGAGACCGTAATGTGGTGCCGGAACAAGAACTTGGCGATTCTTCACTGAACTGCTTCTTCCGTAAGCTTCAAGAGGGCTTTCTTCGTTTCGCACACCATCTGTTCTACTTGCCCGTTAGTTGCAGGATGGTATGGTTAACTAATGTAATGCCTGATGCCGTTTTTTTTTTTTTTAGAAACTTGTGTATTTGTTTTTTAAACGAGATTCGGCGCGTTATCAGGGAAAAGTATTTTCGGCAGGGCAAGAGTAGCGAAACGAGTGAGTAGAACGTCAATGACGCGTTTGTACGTCGTGGCAAGCATCGTGTAAACTTCCAACCACTTAGAGTACGCATCGACCATGACTCCACAGATGCGGATACGTTTCGCCATGCACCCACCGACTGAATAGTGGATCGTTTTCAGTTACTGTTCATAATGGCGCTGGACTCGAGGAAAACTTCGAGTCTTTCCGCAAAGTTAGCCCAGGTGCCAACACTTTTGTCGAAAGCAGTAAGTGCTCGAAACGTCAACAACGTCTGTAGCGACGTGCTGTGCTTGACACTTGACGCTTACCATTCGCTGAGACGAAACTTGCTTGTACGTCTGCCACGAGTCGTCCGATATCAGGTCATCACCGCAACTCCATCTCCCGACAAAATAGGTCTTTATTGTCCGCATGTCTATAGTTAGCAATCATGTGAACTTATAAATTCCCGAACGCTCATCACTTGTCGTCACTAAACGCCGCTCAATCATAGTGTCTTCATGGCTAATAAACGTCTTCCTATTTATACTGTAGCCGCCTCGGTGGCTCCGAGGCGAGAACGCTGGCCTACGGATCCCCATGTGGCGGGTTCGAATCCCGGCCGAGGTGCCCGCAATCTGACGGAGGCTTATTGCGGAGGAGGCGCCGTGTAACCGAGCTTTTGGTTGCACGTCAAAAGATCCCCAGGTGGTCCAAATTAATCCTCAGTCCTCCGCTGGGGCGTGCCAGATGCCCGTCGTTGGTTTGGCACGTAAAACTCCTAAAATTTGATTTCCTATTTATACTGATGCTTTTCATCATATTCCTCCTAAGCTGTACTTACAACATAATGTGTGTCGGTACTTCCGAAAATATTGCAACGGCGCTTGTTTTCTGGGAACTATAATGTAACAACCATTCCGGATCCCGTGAAACACAATATTTCGTTACGTCACTTTTCAGTCGTCATTATAATGGCGAGGTAAATACCGTAAATCGCGAAGCAGTTTACTAGACGTCCGCTTCCACTGGTGTCTTGGAAGACTGAGTCTACTGAGCGTGCATTCCTGCAGAAGAATTTTTCATTGACAGAATATTGACACGTCAATCAACAATTGATTCCTTCTTGCTAAGATTTATTGCGAAAGCCCGTCGCAACCGCCGAACCGCATGTCCCTATATCAGCCTGACATTCTCGCATAGATGAGTTTGCTGGGCCACGCTATTGAGCCAGCTGAGCCCAGCTGGCAGCGGCG
>JAZHYW010038854.1:0-46633 GCA_037355805.1 Ixodes ricinus | reverse complement strand
TTTCAGGTACCCGGTAAGAATAAACTTTAGGCGATCACAGTTTAGCATGGTGAATGTTATTGTCAAGCTCTTTAAAATATCAAGTAGATAAATTAGAAGCAGCTCCTCCAGCACTCAACACTCTAAAGATGTTCTGGATTTGCTCTCCTGCAGAACATCATAAACAAATGACGGGGCTGTATTGAAGGATCAAGTGAATGACGAAGCGCATAATACGAATATATCTAAAAATGCGATCCGCGCAAGCAAACTGCGCAACTAAAGCTATGGTGCCTTGCTCGCGTATGAATGGTGGGTCCTTAGCATGTCCAGAAACTGGTTACTTGATTTTCTCCTAATCACCTCAAGAAAGCGTCACGGTATGGCCGGCCATAATCTGAGTGCCCTCTGAGCAGCAGTAGATGACATGTCTGACGCTTATTCTGCTGCGGGTCGCTCTCAACATTGAGGGTTCACGGAAGCTTTGTTAGCGAACAGTTAGGATGCCGTGACGACTGGGACATCCGCGTTTGCTTGGTATTTTTTTTAATAATAGCCTCGGGCACCCTGGCGGCTCGCCATCATAGTTGACCGACTACGGCGCACTGGTGGCAGACTTTCCCCGTTGGCGGCGGAGTCAAGCCAGCCACGCGCACATCGTGCGAAGCTGCCTTGATAACGCTGATCAGAGGCGGCGCGGAGGCAGTCGTGGCTTACACCCAGGCGCGTTCGTTGTCAGGTTGTTTCTTTTTTAGTGCACTTTATCGTCCCTTCCTTGTTGGAAATAATTGCAATCACTTATTTTTTTAAACCATTAGCTCCGTGTTATTCCCCCGAGTCGGGTATGCAGCAAGGCAAACCGACCACACACCTCCTACGATCAACAGCGATGACGGTGTCATCCGACAGCGTGATACTCACCTGGCTATTGTGTCTTTTCTTGTTGCCTCTTCGGGACAACGTTCGCTGCATGAACAGTACATATTGACTCCACCTCGCGCGCGTCGAAATGTATGCGCGGCTGTGTGCAAATAGGTTTCAGAGGCTTCCGGTTCTCGGTCCCCTGTGTTTGTGTGATTAATTATACACGTTATTTCCGGAAAATAGTGGCTTATACAGCTTTTGCACATAATTCACTCTTATGGTTAAAGAATGATGGCTAAAAATGTAGAAAACAAAACCAGACCTGAAATGTTCCACGGCTACCGAATCAATTGCTCAAGTAATTTAGTTGCCAAGAAAAGGGCGAGTAGGACGTTCGACACAGCATTTGGAGACACATCGCAGGCCCAGCTTAGTGAGACGCCATGCACACCGTTCCTTGTGCACATAATATGTTTTTTTACATAATTTTGTTATCATCTTTGTCAGTCACTTGGATCATTCTATAACTGACTGTGATTTGTTAGCCTCGTGTTCTGCAGTAAACCGAACTCACTAGTTTTCTTTAAAGGGACGATGCATAGATATTTTTATTTTTGCACGAATATTGGTGAGAAAGAATTCCTGACGCAAATGTACTATGCAACACTCGACCATTTTTTACACGCCTTAGACGTTTAGAAAAAAATAATGAAAAACGAGCAGCATTCACCCCCTGAACTCGCAGGCAGAACAAGCGGCCACGTAATCTGGAGCCGATTATATGCCGCCAATGCTAATCATAGCCACGCGCTGGGGTTGGCAATGCAGAGGACACGCGCAGAGCTCCAGACATTGTTATGGTTCGGCTATAGTCGTCATTGCAGCGACTTGACATGGCAATGGCACGGGCCACTACACGAATGCTTGTCGAGCTATTGATTATCACGAGCCCAAATTCAGTGCTCATGCAATGCTCGAATTCAGTCTGTGATCCCCATTCAAATATCGTCATTGGGGGTACTGCCATCCTCCAGCTTACGTAGTCAAATTTTGCAAAGGGGAGAAAGAAGAAAACGCTCGCTTTTTCCTCGACATTACAACCCAACGAAAATGTTTGTTGGTCAGTGGCCTTTTGTGCGAGTATACTTGGGTCCCACTGGTGCGAGTAAGCTCGTGTAAAGAGAAAAAAATAGACTGCGGTGGCTTAGCTCGGCCATGCCAGGATATATGTAGCGTGAGCTTATGAGCACAAAAGAGAGGCGCTATCAAGCGGCTCCCGGTGCAGCGTCAGACTTGGCTACTGCGCAACGGAGGCGAAGAGCTGGCCCCTTGGCGGCGCCAGTGCGTCTGCCGCGGCTATGAGGTCACACCTCTGGAATGCGCAGACCGGCGAGGCGCGCGCGGTGGCGGCGGAGGCTCCGGCGCGCCAGCTGTGCGCCGTGTGACGTCACTGCTCCTCGCGCATGCGCAGACCGGCGAGGCGCGCGCGGTGGCGGCGGAGCGCGCGGCGCGCCAGCTGTGCGCCGTGCGACGTCACTGCTCCTCGCGCTTGCGCAGCACAGAGCACGGCTCATTATACGAGCCACGCGAAACTGCTCAACCTCGGCCAGTGTAGCTCACGCTACAAAATCTTCGAGGGAATATCGTTGCGCCTTCCCATTAAAGCAATTAATGCCCTTTAACGGAAAACCGCCTCCCTAAATCCCGCCAGAATTGTCTCTCCGCTCCTTTATCCATCCGTACATTATCCGCCAAATTAGGAGTGGGGCAGTGATGTCACGTGACATATGCACCGATTCCAGTTTTCGCGCTTAAGAGGTGATTCGACATTCCTCGACCTATACAACCATAAGGTTTCCCTGCTTACTTTACTGGGAAATTGACTTCCCGGAACCTTTACACCAAGCTACATTACAAGCTCAATTGAACGGGGAAGTTAATGTCAAGTTGTCTATACACGTAACCTGACGCTTCTTTCTTTTACATTACGCCCCTTCTGCCTTCCTTCTGCCCAACATCCACCCTTCCCCCTCTTCTTATTCTCCACCCCTTCCCCCTGACCTCCATCTTTCTCTGCCCTCACTCTGTCCCCAACTTCCCATCTCCCTACCAATCCCTCTTTCGCCCATTCTCTCCTCTCCTTCCTCCCCCTGCCACCTCCCTCAATTTCTTCCTCAAAGTCACTTCCTCCTTCCTGCGCACATCTAATCCCATCCACATGTCCCTTCTTGTTTTTTTTATTCCTCTCTACTCCGTCCCTACCTTCCCTCTTTCTTTGCTCTATTTTCCCCAACTTCCCTTCCCCTCCAACGTTCCCGTCTCCGCTCACTTTTAGTTGATCCTTCCCCTGGCGTCTCTTCCTCTTTCCCTCTACCCCACCACTCTCTCTCCATCCATCCTTCCATTGCCTTCCACTTGTATATCCTTCCCCATTGTTCCTCTCCAACTTCCAATTATTTTCTCCTCCTTTCCCTCAACCTCCTCCACCCCTTCTTCGCCTTCCCTTCCTTTCCGCGTCCTCCCTCGTTGCCCTCATGCGGTGCGACTGATGGCATTGAATACTGAGATACTGAGATAGTGGCATTAAGTTCTTATTTTGGTTCATTGAATGATCACTTTCTCCTTCACCTCTTCATTCTTGGTGAGCCTATCTCAATTTTTTTGGTGAAGGGTAGCTTTACAGAGACGTTTCTCGAATGCCAAGGTTTTGTTGTCCACTCGTCGGAGAAACAAAAAGCACATCTTTGCAACGCAACCACATGTGGCGACAGTAGTTTGGCGGCACTGAATTATATTTTGTCGTTAAATACGCAAGAACTACACAACCACTGTAAGATGTTTGTAAATATGGCCATAATATATAGGTGAATTGCATGCACTGTTCCAAACACGCTTATATTGGCGAGGAACTCTTTCAGAGAGATGATGCTCCCTATAGAAATTGGTGTGACGTGTTCACGACGACCCGTTCGACGCTCCGGAGATTTAAATGGAGCAAAATGTTGATTCACATTGTAACTCATACTGATCAGCCACTCCCTTTAGAGGTTTGGTCATCTGCATTATGGTATATGTTTATTTCTGAGTCTTGGCAGGACAGGCAATGGCGCTACTTTCCGATTAACGTGTCACTTTATGTGCGACCAACACGAGCAAGCTCCATTTCAACAACCCCATCAAGTGTTGAAGTGTGGTAAGCTGGGCAGTTAGTATCACGACATAGTGAGCAAAACACCTCACAAAAACACAGGGGCAGTGGAAAATAAATATGCGCGACACACAAACGTTTGTGTGTCGTTCATGTTCTTTTTTTCTTCTTTTTGCGCTGTTCTGTTCACTATTCCATCAAGCGTTATCGCTCCTTTGTTGTAGTTGACAGATTGTTCGATCCAGGCGATTTTAACAATATACTCTTAGCGTTTAGAAACTCTGTTTGAATATCATGCAAATAAATTTGAAAGATCGCTTCCTCATTACTGCATTTTATGCATTACATGATTCGGTGAGAAACGTTGCTGACGACTCTTTTAGTGTGTACGTGTCCTGTATGTTTTTGCGCGTGTTTAGGTGCGCTGTCTTGCAGATCAAGCAGCATGTCATCAAATTTTAATCATTCTAGCTATGCACGGAAATATCCGATGCATACCTATCACTCTAAAACAACCTATGGCATCTTTAAGGGCATACAGTGGTGTCTCAGAAATATTGATTTTTATGTTTCCGCCAAAAAAGATTCATTTTGTGGAGTGCTCATAAAAACGGGAGAAAAAATGGATCTGATGGTGAAGTTTGCCCCCGAAGATTATGTCTATGTAGCGGCATATTCATATTTATGTTCATTCGCGTTAATGAGGCTTGACAGCGTTAAACATAAAACAAATGAAGACGTCACCTATTACACAGAAATGATTAATTTCAGTTATCTTGGAAGTTTGATATAACTTGAGAAATTAAATTAATTTTGGGTTTTTGATCAGCGTCCTTGATTTCTCGTTTGACACGAGCATTTACGAATTCAATCCATATTATTTTAATATGTTTTGCTATATTTCGTCCGCTGACTTGTGTTTGCATCAGTTCAATGTTGTTGTTTTTTGTGTTTATTTTACAGCAGTCGGTTAAATTTGAGTTAAGAAACGGCTAAGATGTACAGTAAAAATTCTTATTTAGTTGTTTAGTATCGATATATTGAGGGAAGATATTCATGAGATTATTCTCACGTACATGAGTATCAGCTTTCAAACGTTTTGTGAGAGTTGAGTGAGATGCTCTACTCTTGCATAAAATAAAATCTGGCCAAAAAAGATGGCGGCTTGCAATGAACTGTTAACTTCTACGTGCGTCTTTGTTAAACAGATTTCTAACGCACAACAATATCAAGTTCTTAGAGTTGGCAAGAACAATTTTCAGTTCTTGTCATTTTATAATGTGTTCGGATTTTATGGCAGCTGTTGCGTAAATATTATATATATATTCTACGCTAGTGTTAGATAAAATAACGCGTCCAATGATGCCCCGACGTATATGTTGCAATGTCTGCTAAGGAGAAAATAAAAAAAAAAGATATCGTGACTGCTATATACTATGCCTTTTTTAAGGAACTACACAATTATTTTGTGTGGCTCTCCTCCTCCTGCTTGCTCTTGGTGCAGCGACTCTCGCTCTTTACTTCTTGACTCCGGTAAGCAAAACAAGTATGTGTGAAAGTGCAAGACGTCCGCGATGCAATATTTACAGCATTTCATTAATCGCAGATATAAACAGCGTAATGTCGAACTCTCAGTTTACGGTCAAATTTATACCTAGCGGTTTGAACCAGAGTTCCCAATTTTCAGAAGTAACGGTTAACCTATTCAAAATTTGTCGATGATATTTTGAGACGTCCAATTGGAACATGGGGCCCGCTTTCTGCAACTCGACGCACTGAGTCCTTTGTATTCGTGGTCTACTTTTTCCACAATTTTTAAATAAACAACTTTTTCACATTCGCCTAAACGCCTCACTGAGTTAACGGTTTGTTCTGAAATTTGATATCTTATTTGAAATGTTGATCGCTTTGATAATGCAAAAAACAGAACGTGCGACCATCCGTAGTAAATTTGGAAGTCAAATAAAAACAGTAAATTATTACGGTAAGCGCTATGCACTGCCAGAGGAATGTTCGATAACAACGTGACTGGACTTCCTTTTTGCACCAGTTCACACTTGGTTGAAAGCACGCGACATTCTCTTTTGCAAACTTGAATAAACGAAAACGGCACGTTCCCCTACTTCACTTATTCTACGCAGGCTGGCGCCACCTGCTAGCAGAAGCCTCGTAAACGTTATGTCGAGAAAAAGTAATCGAATACAATTACAATTCGTTGTGTAAAGATATGGTTGTGCACGCGAGTCGTTGCGTATTCCTTTTGCTTTTCGGGGAAAGGGGGGGAGGTGTATATTTTTCTGTAGAGAGCAGTGCATTTCTAGAAATACTTCAAGCTTGGGGTAAACGTGGCATTTTGATTAATTTAAAACTCGAACGTCGGGCGTAAACCTTCTGTTACAATATTCACGAATTCATAACAGCCCGAACAAGAGGGAAGGCAACAGGAGACAGAGCGCTGACTCTAGACTGGATTTTATTGGAAAGCAACGCATTAATTCTCAAATATGCAAAACCAACTCGCCATACTCTTCACCCCACAGCAGTACCATTCTGTTAGAAATGTTGCTTTATGTTGCGAATGTTGCTTATGATTATCATTATTGCAGGTTTATCATCTAGCAAAGAAGAAATTTGCATTTAAAGCACTCTAAAACACCTTCTTCAGCTTTTACATTCTTGTTTTTTCGTTTGCAGCATTTATGAATTCCGTTAATTTCACAACACAAATACTTATATACGAGAGCATTCTTGATATTGGTCGTCCTGAAAAATGGCTTTTGTCCCGACACCACACATTTTCCGCCCGCAGGGCCGAGGAAGCAACGCTTTTATTCTTGCTCCGGATGTAACATTTATCATTTCGTCCGGCTTTCTTCTTCTCAAAAGTGCCTGTTCTATCTTGCGATAAGCTCTGCAGCGCTCGAACCTTCTTTACCTAATTTTAGAGATAGTTATGCACACTAGATAAACACACGCCCGCGACCTTACCAAGTCAGTCTCGACCTCGCTTGCTGTTAAGCCACCAAATCGCCTGCCGCTTTCCTGCTGTTTCGACGCACTTTCTTTATTTTCTTTGGCACAAGTTCGCCGATTAAAACTTGATTTTCAATTCACTTTACATTTTCTCGTCTCCATCATTATTGAAATTATTATTGGTTTTCTCAAGCTTCACTTGAACATAAATGATCTCTACATAATTTAATATTTTAAGACTGAGATGAATGTATTACTCGTTTAGAGTCATGTATTCGGTCACATGCTATCTCGCCTTTAAAATATTTTCGAAATTTTTTTGTTTTATTGTTTTGTATATTTTTTGTAGAGGTTTTTTTATTTATAAATTAGCTGTTGAAATGTTGACGCATTATGTGTGACAGAATGTTTTTACAACTTTCTATGTTTTGCTTTCTGGAGCTCATAGACATGTAAACGGCTCCAAGACATTCTCATTCTGCTTTTAGCAGCTTTTGTTTGCGGGACTCTACTAGTGTACATCTGTAAAAATAACAATTTTAATTTTAATGTGAAAAACAATGGGGATAAGTAACGGAAACCTGCGGGTGCGCGAAACAGGAGACGCACAGAAGCGACAATGATGTTGAAAACACCGTCTACGACACAGCTGCAAGTTTAATTCATAGCCACAATAGAAACGTGGACGAAACTAACCAGCTTTGTCTGAAGCAACTTTCAAATTTCGGGAGCATAGTGCAGTGATTCTTCGCCGTCTAAAGCTTCAAATATTCTCGTCTGTCGAGTTCTGGAAATCGCACGCTTGCTTTGAATTCGTTAACACTAGAATACCATATTGACTCATTCCCTTGAGGCCTCGTAAAAACTAACCGTAAGGTCAAATCACACGCTTGCAAAAGCAGCTATGCAGCAATAAATCCTTGTAAAGAAACAATATATAACACTTAGCGGCGAATCTTTGTTTTGATATCTTATTGATATTACGTAAATTGAAATTTTAAATGTCTCTCTAAGTAAATATTAACAGTTCTTTCGGATACCTTGAAAACAGACTCCTCTTTCCGTAAAAGGCGATTTGTATAAACGAAATAGCAAGAATTTCAAACGATAAGAGCGAATTGGTGTGAATATTAGCTTGAGATATTCGACTTTGTACCCGCATTGGAGTCAGCCAATCTATAGGCCACTTGTGCTGTTGTCTAGTACATTTCCATACGCTTGTTCTTCCCGTGTTCATAGATGATGCCGACTTTACGTATTCCGGTGAGACCCTGGGTGGCTCTCGCGGGTCGTCGAATGCAGCATCCAAAAAAATTACCACGACAACAACGACTGCAACAGAAAGTACAACGCCAAGTACGTCAAAAAGCACGACGCCATATACAACTGCATGTACGATTTCCCCGATGATAACAACTATCAACAATTCGAGGTCTATTGGTGAGTACCCTACTGAAAAAAAAAAACAGTATGATTCTGAACCCGGCATACCCGAATTTGAACTGGGCAAAATGGAAATCGAACTGATTAAACTGGCGATATAGGAAAACAAACTGGCTGAATTGGAAAATTAACGAGCCAAATTGGCACATAAACCTGCCAAACAGGCACTAACTGCCGAACTGGCAACAAACTTGCCAAACAGGCAGCCGAACTTGCCAAACCGGAAGCCAAACTTGCCAAACAGGCAACCGAACTTGCTAAACAGGAAACAAAACTTGTCAAACAGGCAACCGAACTTGACAAACAGGCAGCCGAACTTGGAAAACAGACACCTGAACTTGCCAAACAGGCTAAACTGAGAGCTAGACAGGTGAAAGTGATAGCAGAACTGGTCCTACTGGTATTCAAACTGTTCAAAATGGTGACTGAACTGGTTACACTGATAATCAAACTGTTCTTCAAACTTGCAGAGCTTCAAATTGTGGTGGAACTGTTCAAACTGGTAGCTAACTGTTCAAACTTGTGGTCGAACTGTTCAAATAGGTAATTGAACTCCTCTAACAGGCAGTTGAACTGTTCAAAATGTTGTATATACCGAAGAAAGGTTAGGGGTTATATAATCTGCCTAGCAGCTTACTTTGGTCAATTACTTCGTAAATGTAATTTAAATATAGTTACAACGTTTGCCGCCTTTTGCTCCAGCCTCCCAGACCTGTGGTCTAAATAAAGAAGAAACAAACAAACTACCCTTGTCCAAAATAAGGTAATTACAATAAAAACTACTACTGGAGAAAAAGTAATTCATTGCAACTTAAATTACTTTTAGAAAGTAATGCAATTATTTCACAATTACTTTCCTTTGAGCTACCCGACATCAATAACTTTTATATAACAGCATAGCATTTTCTTTGCTCTGAAATGCAATTGTCGAGTGTTTTCTTTTGGGCATTTGTTTTGCTGGTTTTAATTCATATGATAGAATGTCAAATTGCAAGTAGAATACAAGTAATTGATTTTTAAACGAAACTATTTAAGATTGTGTAGTGTTTGTATCACTAACAATAAGTATACCTTAAGGCTTAATAATGCACGGCCTGTCAATGCAAAATTACTACATCCACGCCGACCGTCGAGCAGTGTACGTGTACGATCGAAGCAACTTCATACAATAATACGTTATTCTTTTCTTTTAACCTTAACTAAGCGATTTATCCGTATACGTTAAGTTCGCAGCGATTGGCACTTTATGCAGTTGCACCGTACGAAGACGCGGATGTCACAGTGCACTTTGATTTAGCTACACATTTGGCGGAAACAATCGTATTGCGCTGTCCCAGTGATTTAGTG
This sequence comes from Ixodes ricinus, assembly GCA_037355805.1. Lineage (NCBI taxonomy): Eukaryota > Metazoa > Arthropoda > Arachnida > Ixodida > Ixodidae > Ixodes > Ixodes ricinus. The sequence continues at coordinate 36,879 of JAZHYW010038854.1, read as the reverse complement.
CGCAAGAAGAACCCTCACTGTATCACTGGTTACTCAAATGCTACAAACAAAACTGAGCTCGTTATACACGTTCGCCTAATTCGGCGGATTAACCGCGCCTGAAATCCCGCTCGCGGCACCCGCGCGTGGGCGCTGCGGAGCAGGCCGCATAGTTATCTACGCCCGTTCATCGAAATAAAACCGCTTTGCACCATAATCGTAGGGCATACAGCTTGTCTTTCGACAACTGTGCGACATTAAACAAGGCTCAAAACTTTTTTAACCGCATTAGGGTGCGCGATAATGACAAAGGCGCATTTTTGCCGCAGTGTAGCTCTCCGGACCCGATGATTCCGCGCCGATTGCCACCAGGTAGCAGCGAACAATAGGCGACGGGGGCGACGCCGTCGGCTCGCCCCCTCCCCATAGTCGACTCACACGGAGCCTTGGACTTTTAAAGACCCACAAGGTGGCAAAGCAATCAGGCAAATGACCTGCACTTTTTGTGCTGCCAGTAACTCTACAGAGTTGAGCGGCAGCATGACGAAATCATAAAGTATTTCTAACTGTAATTCCATATGTTGCAACTACTCATGCAGCATGCTAGACGCTTGACAACCGGGGAGCTCTCCACTGCAGCTGAAACTTTAGTAACATGCAAAGAACTCGGCGCCACCCGTCGAAACGATAATCGAAACCATCGTCAATGAGACTTGGATTGACTACGTATATATGACAGTTTGTATCTTTCGGTTTCATCTAAACTTTCGTTGATTTAATATGACAAGCTCGTGAAGAGCTGATTATGATGCGTATAAAAAGTTACATGTTATTTAAAAACGAAAATTATAATCTGAGCATTAATTTGACTTAAAATATTATTTTTAACGGCGTCCTGTGTCAGTATGATAGATATCCAACTCTATCAATAGATCTCCACACCTGTCCTACTCCAGTTGCGGTGCTGGTTCCACAGGAATTGGAACGACCCGTACGAGGTTCAAGCTCAAGAAGGTTATTATTATTATTGGCGACAGTCCCATCTGCCCCAGTGGAGAGGCAGAGCGACCCTCGCGGAGGAGGCGGCTTGTTTATCTTTTTCTTTTTTGTCCGATCCCCCAAAGGTCTTCTTGGAAATTACTCTACCTGCCCGGTGATAGTTGAAGTGGGATAAGGAGAAAAGAATTTTTGAGCATAAGAAAGAAAAAAAATTGAAATAATTTTTTTAAAGTTAGGTGGCGCAAGCTACCCCTTAGCGAAAAAGAGCGTAATAAAATTATACTCGACATACTTCTAGTATACTATAAGGCAGGAAGTGTAATAGAATATTACAAAACGTGTATGGCACATGGGAGCCGTTCCATGATCCAAGTATACTTGCCAAGTATGTTTAGATCATATAACTAGTTGCCTACTCCAAGTACGCTCTAAGCAACTGTAGACACTTCAAGTATAATTTAGGCGCGCCATTAGTATTATTTAGGATTATAGAAGTAGCGCACTCCCGGTAAACACGGAAGCGTCTTCAACGCACCTTCAAAGCGTGCGGCATCTATACACTCTTAATCTGGTTCCACTACGGTTCCAGTTAAGTTCAGCATAAGGCTGGCGTTCCACTAATTTTGACTAAGTCCATGGCAAATTGTTTAGCGTATCAAACGGTTTTAAGTGGACGCTTGTTTTTTTCTTTCTATAGTTGATTTTTTTTAGATGGACCACGTGCATTTAGAGCAGGCTGATCGCCTGTACCGCCTAAATTTGTTCCAGTTACTAAAAACTTGTTCCACTAAAACTCTTCGCAGTCTTTTTTTTATAATTAATATGCGACTTTGTTTCACTTATGTGGTGAGTTGCGGAGAAACACACCAGAAAGGAAGGGAGCGTTCGTTTTTCAAAATTTACCACTTTGTTAAGACTCATGTACGAGTCTCTCCTCTAACTAAAGCAGTAATCTTGAGCTTTCCACTTTAAGTGCAAAATTTTTCTATTGAAAATTGCATAAGTTTTATGTCGCCTGCTATACGGGCGCAAATCGTTGTCATACCATATTTAAAAATAAAAAAACATCAATAATATATTTTTATTTGGTTGTAGCAGAATTTGAACTGTACATACTGTAATTGAACGGATCATATTGGTAATCAAACTGCTGAAATGGAAACAATCAAGGCGTCGGACTTCTCGAGGTACGTTCGAAGCGCGATATTTAGAAGAGCAACAGATGTTCGCCCCATTTGCGGAAGTGGCCGATTGGCATCTGTCTGAAATCACAACCATCAATAATAGAGCTCAGTCAATCAATAAACTAGTGTTTACTGCAGAGTTAAGGACAGGACCACTGGACTTCGCGCGGGCGTATTTAATAAAAATAATAATAATAACTCTTCTTGCTGGCGTAGTTCAATAGAACGCACAAACACAGATGCTTGCTCGCGCGCAGACATGCGCGCATACACGAGCGCACGCACGCATGCACACGCGCAAACGCACGTACACGCAGCACGAGAACAGACGCATGGACACACAAGCACGCGGACGCATCCACACGCGCACACGAACCCGGGCGCATGCACGCACACACACGCACGGAAGGGAATACGACGAACGAAACGTTGGTTGAAATAGTTTCGTTTCGGTTTCTACACTTCGAAAGAAAACCTAAAGTTTAGATAAAACATAAGATAGACTACATATTCATTAATATTTCACAACATTATTATAGTGACATTATAATTAGTAATATAATATTATTTTGCTTGGTTTCGTATAAAACAAAATCTTTTGAAGATTGCGGAAGACCATCGCTATCGCAATCAGCTTCTGTTTGGCCGTTTGGCAGTCGTTGGGGTTCCGGAGGCTTCGAAAATCGCTTCCTTTATTACGTTTTAGCCGTTTTAGCAGGTATTTTAGATATCTTCCTTACGAATACCATGTTCAAGAATGTCCAGCGATGACTCTGAGCTGGGAGACGCTGCGTCTTACCAACGCCCGTAAGTTGCGGACGCTGCTGCAAGCGCCGGTGAGTAACTTTCTTTTGTTTTCTGCGAAGTGCGCCGCTGTTTCAAACTTTGTCGTGAACCATGTGCTTGTTAAGCTATGTTTGTAACAATGCTTCTGGCCGATGTTATTTCGTTTATTTGAAAAGAGCGTACCTTCTTCAAAACCTATGGCTCGCTCCTCAGAGCGAGACAGATTCGCGTGCGGCGGAACTGAGCCTGTTCTTGGCGCCGTGCGACGACGTTCGTCCGACGACGCTTTTGCGAAGCAGTTCAGTGCAGTCTGACGGCAGTTTAAGCAATCACAGGTCATGCTAGTTCTGACGGGTGGTCCCAACAGCCGCCCGCCACCGATTCGTTTCGTAAAGCGGGAGCGAGAAAAACGTTACAAGAGCGAGCAGCATGATTTCTTGCCAATGCTTACGCCTGTGCCGTAGAGACGCGCGGTCTCTTCGCGTATGCCGAAGCGACACGCTTTCGAGGTTTACCATTGTGTGATGTAAATAAAGTGAGTTTGGATGTCACGTTTTCTAGTGGTGGCGAAAGCCAACTACAAAAAGCAGAGTACCTAGAAAAGGCAAAAACATTAAAAAATACGAAAGGAACCTGAATATTCGATGGAGTTGAAATACTACCAACGTACCGACTCGCCCAGTTATTCTTTCTGTCAAAGAATAATAGCTAATAGTAATAAATTAAATAAATGCCAACTTTTAATTGGTTACAAATTTGTAAAGCTCTATTGCTTTTATGATATTAGTCAATGTGTAAATGTATAGGATAGTTCATAGCAACAATTTATGTCCAACCCATTATATTGCTAAATTTGGTCATCATAAATGCTCACTGAAGTAATGTGCACTTTAGCGAACACACATCGCACTTTCATCATCAAATTATTAGCGACATGACTACGCACATGACAAATGCTATTTCAGAAAATGAGCAGTTCAGTGAACTCTTGTGACTAGTAGTGTCATCTGACTTAGTCAGCAAAGAAAAAGATGCATTTAAAAAGAGGCAATTATTGTGTTTCCCCTCTGTTAGAGCTTTTTTCAGGTACACGCAAAACGTGGGTGTCTGCGTCTAAAAGAGTGGAATTGACATTTCCCGCAGGGCTGGCAGGCCTGACTCAGTTTGGCTGGCAGCTTGCAGCCTATGGGAACCTGAGGAACTGCACCACAAGAGTAAGAGTGATGCCCACCCCGCACTTCCTCAACGATGGCATCGTAAGAAAGGGGGAGCTGCCCCCAAAGTGAATGCAATGGCAGGTGGGTCGTTCCAATGAACCCCTATGCAAATGATACCAAACAAAAATCATTAAAAAATGTATTATTAAAAACGAAGAGTGCGAATCACGTTGACAAGAAGGAGGAGATGAACACAGCGCTGTGTTGTGTTTGTATCCTCTGTTTCCATATTCTTCACAATTTACTTTTAAAGGGCAACTCCGCTTCATTTTTGGTTTTGAAAAAAAACGTTGCAGTCTTCTTCAGTATCGACTAGGGAGACCACACGTCAAATATTACGACGCAGTTCTGTCTAAATGTTTCTTAAACGGTCTGGCAAACTTCGCAACTCGCCAAGTTGCCGAAATCGGCTGACTCGAGCGGGCGAATTGAGGCGCAACCAACAGCGCAGTCAAGGCTACGGCATGGGCGTAGCCAACATTGAGCTAAACGTCATGACCATGGCCCCCTTTTGCTTGTTTTTACTTCCTCGGGAAAGCGTAGCGCATGACGTCAGCAACGTTACCTCTTGGCGCTCAGCGGTGTCCACGTGATTGGCGTAACGCGCCTGCGCAGCGCGCTACTTGGGAGCCCCGTCCGGCCGCCCGCCGTGGTCCCGCCGTTACCGCCGTCTTCCGTGTCGCAACCGCCGTCGTCGTCTCACCGTTTGTGATTATTGCCTCTCGGAGTATCGTCCACACAACGGACGACACAAGGCGCAGACTTATGCCGCAGTTGTGCAGACGTCGTCGAATGTCGTAGACACCAAAACGTGGCGAAGAGTGTGGTGCAGACGACACTCGCGCCTGCCACGCGCCCGCCCCAATCCCGCCCGTCGTTGGGCCGAGGATCACGTGACATCTCGTACCACGTGATGGCCATGTTCTTGGCGGCCCGAGGCCAATGTTGCCGGACGGCGCCGAAGTTTCGGTTTCGATTTCTGCTCGTGTTTAAAATTAGATTTAAAAATATATATCCCATTTTTCGCGAAGCAAACGACGTACTGTGTTTTACTAGGGCTTTTTAATTCGAAATGACTCATTATCCCGAAATCTTCGGAATTGAGTGGAGTTGCCCTTTAATAATTGTCTACCAGCTGGTCCAATCATCAGCACTAGCCAACAAATGTATGCTGCTATTTTTTACTCTGCATTAACACTGTGCTTACAGTTGAATCCTACAGTAATGAACAAACAAAAAAACAAGGGTGCAAGCCAGGCACGCAGCCAGGATCTTGATTTGGTGGCGCCCATGACAAAATGCCGTATGAGGGGGATGGGGAGAGGAGGCCCCAGCAAAATGAAAGACTTCGGGGGGAGGGGGGAACTTTCAGCTGGAAAGTTTTCAGGCATTCTAAGGATATTGTAGGTTCTGCACAGCCAGGAGCCTGGTTTAAATAATATAAATTAATGAATAGGTCTCCACCTTTTTTCTGTGCTCTAGCATCAGCCCCGTCCCTTGGTCTCGTGTCAGTGGCAGCTCCATTCCTTGCTTCTTCCACCCCCGCAGCGGCACCCCCTCTGCCTCAGCACCCTGCTCCCGCCCCCACCTGTCCTCCCTCTGGATCAGCACAACGTCCCCGCCCCCGTAGCAGCCCCCCTCCGGATCAAGAGCTTGTTCCTGCCCCAGCAGCTGTCCCCCTTCTGGATCGCCCCGCTCCCACCCTTGCAGCAGCACCTCCTCTGGACCAACACCCTGCTCCACCAGCGGCCCTACCGGCCCTGGAAATTTTGGTAAACCGAGCCATCAAAGACTGATGAATTGAATTGATATCAGTGTTTGTTTTCTCATAGAAAACAGTTAGGTAGAGAGCACGATATTGTTAGCGCGAACAAGCGATGGCGGGTTTTTGCTGTTTTTCTCTTAGAGTCGGAAGGCTGTCATCCAAACTTCTTGTGTCATGGGAAATGCTAATTTGGGACACTAGCATACACGTTAAAATATGGCCCCCAACTAGTTCCATTTTAAAGTAAAACTAAAAAGCGTTAATGTTGTGTTCGCACTATACTCCGTCTCACCCTACGATGGACTAGGGCCCGAAGGCTGACGGGCGGAGCACTGCCTCAGAAAAGCTTGCATCCGCATTGCGAAAGAGTGCGCGAGAGAAATTCCGACGCGCAGAGTACGAAGAGCACTAATCTAACGCATATGGTTCTCTGTTATAACAGCGCTCTTTCTTATATTGGTGAAGTAAATATACATGGTATTTAGTTTCATAAACATTCTTTCTATATTCCGCAAACATGCCAACTGTTTGGAAAAGTTGGACGGCGCTCAGGCAACACTAACATAAAGTTGTTTCACCTCAGCCATAACAATCAATCCAATCCAACTTTCGTGTATGTAAAACGCACCCGGACCCGTATCTCGCCTTCCGCACGCGGTCCGTACATACGCTCTCGTGTCGAACACCCTATGCGACTCATCTTCATTTCTTAATGGCCACTGGTTCTGATTTTGGGTTCTCTTCGCCCCATCGCTTCGAGACGGTATTTGTTTTAATCCCTTCAGTAGTCTTCAGTACTAGCAAGCAGACGGAGCCGCCGCGAGGGCTTGATAAGCAGACGAAAAACTCGCCTCCGCATGGCGCGTCTTGGCGCACTGATACGTACGACGGAGCAATATACCACGTGGTTTCTAACAGGCTCGTGATTGAACCCGGCGGCCTGTAGTATTGGGCTTTAGTCCATCGTAGGGTGAGACGGAGTATAACAGTATTGTGCAGTGTACACATCGCGACACTGTTGGCGCGAACACGACATGGGCGCATTTTCACATTTTACTTCTAAATAGTATTAGTGAGCTTGAAATTTTATCGCTTACAGTATAGAAGTAAATGAGCTTTTTCCGTAGCAATAATAACTTGGATGACATCCCTAGGTTTCAAAGAGAAAAACTGGAAAAAATGGCGATCGCTTGTTTGCGCTAACAGTGTCGCGCTCTGTACATAAAAAGAAAACATAGATTGCGTGTATTTCTGTTGTGATGGGCTTAATAAGTGGCTTTGTCATCTGAAACTTCTAACATATAACTAGCATTTATTCCCTTATATAAAAACAAAAACAAGCGTCTTCAGAACAGTCTTTAGTGCCACTTTACCCGAAAGCAACCGAGGAACAGCATGCACGTCACGAACACACGCGGGAAGCCAGCACTTGCGATCAGCTGTCGAGCACCGTGTGTCGTTTGGCCAGGTTGCACATGATTATACTTTTGGAATTTTTCGGATGCCTAGAGCTATAAAATGAGTTATCACCAAAAGCAATCTCAGAAACCTCCTTTAGTGCCCCTCTAACTTCATAGCTGCAGAATGTTGTCCCCGCATAAAGTATATAGTCCTTTCCAGCGTGGAGCTGGTCGTAATCCCAAAATTTTAAGTTGAATGGACTTCGCCTTGAATGGGCTATAATTTTGCTTTATGTCAAGTACTTGTGAATACCTAGTGAGTTTCTGTAAATTCTGCCTGAAATAAAGCTGTCAATTCCATCTCGCCAATGCACACACTTTTATATTTCATGGACAGCACACCAGCCGAATGCAGCAGTCCAGGGTGCACTGCCACCTCTCTATGAAGTCAGGCAAAGAAATGTAATGCCGTCAGTAAAGGAGTCCCTGGTTGGGACTCTTTTACTGACTCAATGGCTCCCCCGCGTGTGCCCCTGCCTTTTGATCTTCTTCTCCTTTGTATACCAACCAGAGTCTAATGTCAGTCTCTGTTTAGCTAGAATTATTTTACAAGGCCTATCAAAGTATTGGTTAATTCAAGTTTGTAATCAATATTCGGAGACTCTAAATGGCGTTTTTTGCTGGTTTGCATTTTAGGATAAAATAAAGCAGGTTATGTGCGAGGTAAAATTTTTGAAATAAACATGTTTTAAATAAAATTGTTTACACTTTAGAGCCTGACCTAAACAAAACAAAGTTATTGGAGCCCTGGATTAACCAATCCTTAATATGTTATTTATTCGTGTTAAGATTTTCAGGCACATCCAAAATATGACCGAAATCGTCAAGTTTTTGGCATGGAATGACCCTATACAAAACCACTAAAGTAAAGGATTGTTTAAAGTTTCAATGCAAACAAAATGGTTGTGACAGTTTAGGGCCTGTGTTTTCAGTATGGTGAAACTGGATTTACTGAGCATATGATAAAACCAGCCATAGTGGTCACATAGGTACACTGGCTGTACCGGTTTCACTGGTGAAACCGGTAGAACCGGTGTACCTGTATGACGGGCACATGCCCATATGGCTGTGTTAATAGTGCATCAGTATGCCCATGTCAATCATCCAGTGTTAATACCGTCCAGCATCCCCAGTAAATCTGCCGATTGTACATCCGTTTATAATCCAGTTTGATACTAGTCCAGTATTCCCAGTAAAACTACCCAGTTTGCTCGTCCAATAATCCGGTTTGATACTGGCCCAGTATGCCGAGTATGGAATTTTTTTCAATAGGGTAGTGTAGAATAAGGCTGCTTTGAGCGGCTGCAATTACCGCACGACTATATGGCACGTGCACAGTTCGAAGATCACAGCGCGGAAATGGTTGCCGCCAGAACTTCAACGCCGTTGCCACTTTCCGAGGCTTACAGTGCTTCCGATCATGAATACTGTTCCAAGTGCATAGATAATAAGAGTTCCACCTAGAAGGCAAGGTTTGCACATCCCCCATCCTCACTTTTGAAACGTCACTACTAGTGGATCCATGCTGGGTTCCCTATCCTGCCCCCAGAGTCGCCTTCTGCGTCTCTTTCGGCGTCTCGCAACGAGCCGACGCTTTGAAACGGCCGCGCCTGATGCACGCGTCCGCCCTCTTTGCGGCCTACTCTCGTCGAGCATCGGCGTGTTTAGCGTTTGGCGTGAGTTGGAAGACTAGCGACGATGACGTCATTGCGCAGGCCATAATTTCTAGGTGGTGTTAGTGAAAACTCTTATCTTGATTCGCCAAGAGCGAGGAAGAAGTCGGTATGCAGTTTGCTTATTCACTTTTATACACTCTGTGTATTACACTCGTCACCCATCTATTTTTAGTGCGATTACGTCATAATAAACAAAGTTATCCTTCGATTTTTGTGTGGCCGGAAGCGAACCGGATGGTGTCGGAGCTGTGGTGCGTCATGTGGCAGACACCTGTTTTAATGCATTTCTTTTTCTAGATTTACAGTCCACGGAAACTTCAGAAAACGGGAGTTGCGACGGCGCAACGAGAACTAAACTCGCGTTCGCTTTTTACGTTTTGTCGGAACACCTGGCACAAATCGTTATGATCCTGACTCCGACGGTGTTACGCACCAGTATTTGTGCGGTCATACGTTGTCACTTCCGGCTCACTCTTTTCTATCGCGGGATAGGTAATCAAAAACACTAGACGTATAAGCGTTCGAGGCCACAGTGCTGTTATCAATGTCCACTATGGAGGGTGACAACTCAGAAAAGCTCTGAATCAGCCCACTGACTTCCGTCATTCGATGCTTCTAAACTACAGAGAGGACATGGAATTAAACGTAAGACCGGCGGCACACTTTTCTGCGTAATTTGTTAGAGAAGGACCACACTGTGTACAATATTTTCAGCAGATAGGTGGCTATATGAAACAAGAAATGCTTAAAGCACTTGCGAAGCCGGGGTTGCTCTTACCATTACCAATTACGCCTCATTGAAAATGCAGAAACTGTCAAAGTTTTAGCAGCACATAATATTGGGGAACACATTTGCTAATTTTTGATTCCCCTACACCTTGCGAACCAGTTGCAATGCGTGCAAGCCGTCGGGCTCTGCTAATGACCGCAGTTATCTTAGAACATAATACTTGCTTTCTTGGAAGTCTCAACTTCTGGTGCCGCACAGAAGCTGAAATTCACCAGTCGAAAACAAAAATTTATAACACGAACATGATAAGACACGAGACCTCTCGCAAATTGTGTGTCGGTGAGAGGTTTTCACCAAATGTTTGTCTTATCTTGGACGCCTGAAGAGATCAAATGTTTTAACTATTTGATTAAACCCGCCCAGCGGAATGCTGAGAGGCAACGTATAAAACCGTACAAATTCGACGGGTTTTTAGTTTCGGTTGTTATCGGAGCGCATCTCACCTCGGCAGCACCGCACCCCGTAGGAGATAGTGCATCCAAGCTCTGCTGCGCTGTCATCGCGCGACGCAGCAGAGGCTGGTTGCACTATTTCTTCACGGGGCGCGGTGCCGCCGGGGTTGAGATGCGCTCCGATAACAAACCGAAATGTAAAACCCCGTCGAATTGGTACGATTTTTCAGAAAGCCGTGAAATGCTTCGCGTGCCTTCTATAGTTCTGAAATTTGTTGACTTAGTGTTTATTTATGATGCTGAACAATTTTTCCAATTGAAACCATGCCCTTCAACAGAATATTAAAAAAGATAAGTGCGCAAAAAATAATGAACAATATAATTATCACGGACTTTCACAATTTTCTTAAATAGAGCCCTGGCCCAGGACCCAAACAACACAAGCCTTTTTTGTGTGACGCGCAGTTTTCGCAATATCGAATTTGTCCACCTTTCGTGAAACACCCTCTATATATAAGCTTGAACTGTACAGAAACGGATCCGCGAAATTCGGGCTCTTAAGGAAAACAAATTTGTTCGTGACAACATTTTCTCTCAGCATTTACAGCGTGACACCGGCTTACAGCGGGACTCTCGGATAAACGGTTTTATTGTCAAAGGTCCCATCCCATCAGGAACATCAGATGAACCGACACTGCCCGAGGCGACTTGGCATTCGCACCTCAGGACAGTGGATCGTTGTGCTCAGGGCCCACGCATTGCTGCTCAGATATCTCCCGACTCTTTCGCCAGCCGAAAAACATCCTCTCAACAAAATGAAATTGGCAGCAATATTGTAAATTTGTTAACCACGACACTCTCACAACAAGAGGTAGCGATTCTTTCAAAGGGCCTCAGCTTCTCTCCTGCAACGGGACGGTATGACGAATTCCAGTTATACCAGGACGTGGACAACATCTCCCGTAGTCTACGTCTCCGAGGATATTTTTATGAGCGCCCAAGTGATGGCGGCTGCCCCCTTCCCTCAAATCCAGAAAAAGCACTGGACACTTAGCAACCAAAGGAACAAATACTTGGATATGCACTATCAGGTTGAAATGAAAGGCGATCACCGGAGCGCGTGCCGCTCCGTACATCCTGCGCCGCCTGTCAGCAATCGGGGGAAACCTCGGCGCATGCCCTGTTCAAGTTGAGGGTGCGAGGCTGCGTGTCCTACTGTTAGGTGCTCAGCTCCCGGCTGGCGCACCTGTGCTTCTCCGCGGCGCCGCTGAGGGTGCTCTAAGCCGTCGCCGCTGGGGTTCAAGCTCCTGGCTGCCATCGCCGCGCGCTCGCCGAGCACGGCGGCTCCGGCGGGGCGTCCGAATGTCGGCTCCTCGCTGCCGCTCGCTCGGCGAGCGCGACGGCTCCTTCTGCGCTGGCCAAGCGCGCTCGTGAAGTTCTTGCCTTGCGTTGTGCAAAGCTTTCGCATTACAAAAATAGAATGTAAATGGGAAGTTGATTCGTGCATGAAGAGCACGTTACCTTACATCAGCGCCAGACTCTTTAGCGGCGATTAACGGCCGTCCTGGTAACACACGGCATACGCGCCCACCTATGGCAACAAGGGAAACGTGTGCACGAAATGAAACGCACCAATATAAGCTGCTGGGCCAGTTGGTCATACATTAAAACACTGTTGCGCAAAGGACAAAGAGAGGAAATAGACAGGACAGAAAGAAAGTTGTGAGTAGCGCTCTTTCTGTCATGTCTATTTCTTCTCTTTGTCCTTTGCCCTACAGTGCTTTAAAGAAATGAAACGGTTTATTGTAAAATAAGCAAAAAGGAAGTTGGTGCAAGCGGGCACCCAAACATGATCAAGAGCACTGGAGGCGAAAGCCTGGCGAACTCATTTTATTTTCTGTTGACGTGCATTTGGGCTTTATAAAACTGATGGCACACCTTCCATCAACAAAAAATATTACGGAAACAAAGCAGTAGAAAGGACCCCACTCCCTGATCTAATATTTTGTCATATCGCCTCTTGCGGCGACAACGTCCGCCATGCGGCGAGGTAAACTCTCGAACAATCTTTCGGCGAGGTCCGACTCCCGCAGGCGCTCCCACTCGGCCTCCACCGTTGCCCACAGGTCGTCGACGGAGCCCCTGTGTAACGGCCGGTGCGACAGGGCTCGCTTCATGGCCCCCCAGACGTTCTCAATCGGATTCATATCCGCTCCCTGGGGGGGCCACTCCAGCACCATGACGCCCCTGTCTTCCAGGCATCGCGTCACTGCAGCTGCCATGTGCACCGGGCTCCGGTCCTGCTGGAAGTAGAAAAACCCATCTCCGAACGGCCCGTCCAGGGCATAGGGCAGCAGGACCGTGTCGATGAGCCCGGAGTAGGCCTCTGCAGTGAAGCGCCCGTCCAGCCGCACAAGGGAGCCCAGTCCGTCCTTCGACATTGCGCCCCACACGCTGACAGCGCACCGGCCGCTGCTTGCGACGCGCTGCATGTGAGGCGCCTCGAACCTGGGCAGAGCACAAATCACACGTCAGCAGTGATATGGGCATTTCTGTCATCCTACATTATCAAAATATTCTGGTGGCTAGTCGGTTAAGCATAACTTCAAACGATCAGAGAAGAGCGCGAAAGAACAAGTATGCCAGACAAGAGCTACCTGGTGATGGGAGATTAAACGCAAAGGAGAAGGGCGACAACGAAATTGATAAAGTTGTAAAAAGAATTACGGATATAAAGACATCACGAATAGTTGAGCCAAGTTAGAGCCCAATTAAAAAGTCTACACATCTCCACTACAGTGAAACCTGGGGAGTGGCGAAGCATGCGGTGATGCACCGGTGTTTCCCACCACATCAACCGCTGGTAATGGGCAATGAGAGACAGAAGACTGGATTTTGTTTCAACTATATACAAATGTCCATTTATTTTTAGAATCAGCCATCGCGTAGCTAATCCCAGTTCCTATGTATAAAATGTATATTTTTCCTTTTTTTTTCTTCGGTTCTTTTTCCTCCTCCTCCCCATGCTCTTGGTATGATTTCTGCGCTTCCAAGTCTTACGTCGTGTCGAGTTCTGGATTCCTTTTTCCCTTCATTATTAACGCTTTATGGTCTGTGAAATGCCAATGATTCTTCAACTGGGTCTAATCTGAGTTAGCAAAGACCAGGTCGATGCTGGGCCTTCAGCTTTGGGTCAGCTTGCCTGCGCTGCCGAGCAGCCGCTGCATCCTAGGCGCGTAGAGCAATGCTCAGTGGCCCTTGCATAACAATTTACAAGCAAGGGTCTTACCTCGTGCAGTCCGACCTCCATATTCGCTGGCGCTGGTCCCATCTCGTCGTGAATGTAGACTCGTCCGAAAAGAGGACCATACGCCAGTCGTCGACCGTCCACGACACGTGCTCTTCGGCGAAAGCAAGCCTCTTTGATTTGTTGATCGCAGAGAGCAGAGGCTTTCGCACCGGAACCCGGCTGTGGAGGCCGCCTTCATGCAGCCGCCGCCGCACAACGTAGGGACTGGCCGCCAAGTTTAATTCGTCTCGAATTTCCTTGGCGGTCAGCGTCGGGTCCCTCCTTGACGCTGCGACAATCTGGCTGTCTTCCTCCGACGTCGTCGCCCTGGGTCGGTGCCCCCTAGGCAAATTTTCAATACGGCCAGCATAGCGATACGCCTGGAGTATTCGGTTGACTGCAGAATAGGAGCGTCGCATCAGCTTAGCTATATCCCTCTGTGTCACGCCCTGCTCACAGAGGGTAATGATTCTGTTGCCGTTCAGAGCAGAGAAATCCCTGGCATTGCTAATGCAGAATTGATCATGTCACTAAGAGACTTCGTTGCCTTTTTATAATGCAGCGACTGCCGGAAAGCAATAGAAGCTGCTAACTCAGCTTGACTATAATAGGTGACAACTTTCTGTGGTAGTGCAGTCGGAGCTGCGGGAGGCCGGAGCCAATCGGGCGCCGGCGCAGAGCGCAGTCATTGCCCGCTCTCAGAACGCAGCCAATGACTGTGCTCCGTGACGGTCCCCAATTGGCCCCGGCCATCCGCAGCTCCGACTGCATTGCCATAGAAAGGTTTTCTCGAGTATAGTCAAGCTGAGTCATCATCTTCTATTCCTTGCCTCCTCCCATCGTGTCTGACTTAAATCAAGCTGTCATGCATGCGGCATGCATGAGGCAGCAGATTCAGCGCCGTCGCCGACGGGTTATCGGGTTGTGTGATTGTTATATTTTTGTTACCCGTGGTGTGCGCTGATTGGCGCGTCGAGGAAAGGCGACGGAAGGAAGAATCGACGAGACGGGCAGTTCTGGGCTGGAGCTGGTTCAAGCAACACTTAGAGCTCGAATAAAGCGCTTTCCCCCCAAAGGCTGGCTCCCTGCCTTCCCGGGTCCCACGGCGCCCAAACCACAAGCCGTGACTCAAGCCATTATTATCAAAGTCTTTTGCGAAGTTCGATTGCAAACGCTGTCTCGAGCTGATTCATAGTGTTCCAGCTCCTACGAGACGTAGTGCCGCTGCCATTAAAGAAAAAAAAGAAAGAAAGAAAAGGAAAGCGCCCCGCGCCGTGGCTGCTCCAGTCTGACGAATCTCTTCGCTTTGCGCTGTGTCTCGCTATGGAAAGTGCTTGCGGTGGAGGTATCGTCAGTTTCTGTGTTCTCGACATCGAGGAACTGCGTTCGCGAGATGACTTCCATGCACGTGAACAGAAAATAAAATTAGTTCGCCAGGCTTTCGCCTCCAGTGCTCTTGATCATATTTGGGTGCCCGCTTGCACCAACTTTCTTTTTGCTTATTTTACAATAAACCGTTTCATTTCTTTAAAGCACTGTAGGGCAAAGGACAAAGAGAAGAAATAGACATGACAGAAAGAGCGCTACTCACAACTTTCTTTCTGTCCTGTCTATTTCCTCTCTTTGTCCTTTGCGCAACAGTGTTTTAATGTATAACCAACTGGCCCAGCAGCTTATATTGGTGCGTTTCATTTCGTGCACACGTTTCCCTTGTTGCCATGGTGGGCGCGTATGCCGTGTCTTACCAGGACGGCCGTTAATCGCCGCTAAAGAGTCTGGCGCTGATGTAAGGTAACGTGCTCTTCATGCACGAATCAACTTCCCATTTACATTTCTATTTTTGTAATGCGAAAGCTTTGCACAACGCAAGGCAAGAACTTCACGAGCGCGCTTGGCCAGCGCAGAAGGAGCCGTCGCGCTCGCCGAGCGAGCGGCAGCGAGGAGCCGACATTCGGACGCCCCGCCGGAGCCGCCGTGCTCGGCGAGCGCGCGGCGATGGCAGCCAGGAGCTTGAACCCCAGCGGCGACGGCTTAGAGCATCCTCAGCGGCGCCGCGGAGAAGCACAGGTGCGCCAGCCGGGAGCTGAGCACCTAACAGTAGGACACGCAGCCACGCACCCTCAACTGACTCAACTGAACAGCGCATGCGCCGAGGGCTCCCCGATCGCTGACAGGCGGCGCAGGATGTACGGAGCGGCACGCGCTCTGGTGATTGCCTTTCATTTCAGCCTGATAGTACATAGAGGTGGTACAGCGGAAAATAATGGAGTCATTTCAGAAAAAAAAAACGGGTTCCTTAATACAATCTTTCACTCTCCGAAAACAATTGAATTAAACTTCCTGGCTCCAGGACCGGCATTGTTATAAGCCAGCCGACAATGGTGGTGATGTTGTTGTTCTCAATACGCAGGACTACATTAATGAAGCGACTCCGGCAACTAAATGACCCAAAATTTAAAACAAATAACTTTCAGATGACCCAAAAATTGTGAATCAAGTCCGTTGTTCTCAGAGCACTGTCCCGCTTAAAAAAAACAACGGTGGCATAACTAAGAAAATGTTCCCCTGCTTTAAGCCCTGGCACTCCAGGCCTGGGCGATTCTACACGCTACCTAAGATACACAAGGAGAATAATCCTGGAAGGCCAGTAGGGTCTCGCATAGGAACAGTAACCGAAAGAATATCAAGTTTTATTGACACTATAATAAAGGAAAATCCCCCCAACCTTTCTGTCATTCTTGAGGGACACGAACCATTTCTATCCAGGATATATCCCAGCTAACCATACCCACAGGTTCATTTCTGGTAACATTGGACGTAACTGCGCTGTACACGAACATTCCGCACGATGACGGCATCGCAGCGGTAATTGGGGCGTATGTGAACACCCAAAACTCTTCAATCCTCGATTGTCAGTCCTTAACAAAATTGTTACGACTCGTGCTTGAATGCAACAATTTTGATTTCGAAGATGAACATTACCTCCAAATTAGGGGAACCGCCATGGGCACATAAATGGCCCCAAATTATGCCAACATTTTCATGGCGGAATTGGAGGGTCGGTTCCTCGCAGATCGTCAGATTCGGCCATATTTTTATAAAAGGTACATTCACGATATTTTTATGATATGGACAGGCACAGAATACAAACTCAACGCATTTATTTTGGAATACAATTCGGCTCCTTCCTCTATTCGGTTCACCCACAACGTTTCGCAGCGGGCAATTAGTTTATTGGACGTTACCGTCGAAATTCAGGATAACAAACTTTCCACTAAACTCTACAGAAAACACACGGACAGGTAACAATATCTTAACTATGACAGCTGCCACCCCTGCCACTGCAAAAATAGTTTGCCCTATTCTCAAGCGCATAGGTACACACGAATATGCAGCAACGAGCAAGACTTCAAACAAAACGCACATAATCTAACGACAGCACTCATAAGGCAAAATTATCCGCCAGGCGTCATCAACAGTGCTATAGAAAAGGCTAGTAGACTAGACCGCACGACAGCCATCAAGAAAACAAGCGTTAGAAACTCAGAGAATAATCAATACAGTTTAGTGCTAACCTACGCAAGTAACTTTCCCAACATCAACAACACCCTACGCAAAAATTTTATTATTCTCTAACAAAACCAGCGCCTTCAATCTGTTTTTCCGTGGGCTTCACACGTCGTCTACCGTCGACGAAAAAGCCTTAAAACATGCTTGTACGATCCAAAACCACACATGAGGAGTTCCTGGGATCTCGGCCATGCCAGGTGCCGCGGTGCAAAGTGTGTAGCCACATGGCGGAATTCGTGGCGGCAAAAAGTACAAATTTGGACTCCACCTTTAGGATAACGAAAATTATAACTGTAACTCAGCTAATGTTCTCTATCTGTTTCACTGCCGGGTATGCAACATGCAGTATATTGGACAGACGGACCTCCCCTTCCGTCAATGATTTAACAATCATAAGTTCCACCTTAACACACTTCCCAAAACTCCCGCTCTCCAAACATATGCGTCTCGATCAACACCACATAAACAAATTATTTGTAACTATACTTCAATAGGGATTCAGTACAGCACGCGAAAGGGAGCAAAGGGAATCGTACCTAATTAAAAAGTTTAACACACTTCGAGCGGGCATTAACGCGAGCGCCGGCCTCCTTAGCTGCTTACATCTTGAACGGTTCACCTCCTCGGAACCCCCACGTTGATGGGAAAACGAACAGACGAAGCCCCCTGCTTAGAGTTGTCTCTGCACTGGACATCATTACGACCTCGAGGAATGTCTTCGCTCTCGAGTGCGAGATGGGGAGGCGGGCGGTGAGAAAAATAATAAAAATAAGGAAAATGGATGAAGTACAAAAGGGTGGGGGGGGGGGGGATAGACTTGCACGTGAGTGTGCGGGTGTGTGGGGGGGGGGGGTGGAGAAAAGTGTTTGGGTGTGTAACATGAAGCTTCGCGCGCCTCGGTTCACGCCCGAGCTGCTCCTGTGTCTCTGCTTGCTCTTCTTGGCCACCCGGGCGCGCTTTTGGGCCCACTTGCTCCTTTTTACAATATATATATATATGTATATATAAGAACAGCACCTGGGATAAACAGAAAGCAGTCGAGAGAAGTATATGCCAAAGATATTTGCCCTTATGGAGATGGTCTTCCAAAACGAGGAGAAAGTCGCCAAAAGTTGTGTACGAAAACGTTTCGGGCCTGCCAGGTCCGAAACGTTTCTCCTACAACTTTTTGGCGACTTTCTCTCGTATTGGAAGACCATCTCCATAAGTGCAAATATAATTTGGAATATATATATATATATATATATATATATATATATATATATATATATATATATATAGGAATTAGGAACCTTCACATCCGCAACTCCAACCGTTGTATTCTTGATTCAACCAAACACTGAAGGAAAAAAACGAACAAACAGAAAAACCATCTCGAATTCAGCAACAAATTTATATTGTATATCCATTCTATAACTATAAAAACCTCCTCGCCAATAGCAAACACCTCGCATTGTATAAAATTCGAACATAAAATTATGTTTACTTCACGTACAAATTTTATTTTTGCAAACAATCGAAAATGTGAACAATTTTAACCCGCTACCTTGCCATTGGAAGCGTTCGAAAAGTAGCTATTGCATTAAAGTATCCCCTGTTACCGATTCTAGAGAAGTGTAGGGGGCTCGCTGGGCAGGCAATAAGTTGGACAAACGAAAATGGTTCTTTTTTTAAGTATCACGAAAAACACTAGCAT
Source organism: Ixodes ricinus (assembly GCA_037355805.1). Classification (NCBI taxonomy): domain Eukaryota; kingdom Metazoa; phylum Arthropoda; class Arachnida; order Ixodida; family Ixodidae; genus Ixodes; species Ixodes ricinus. Next base: position 18,076 of record JAZHYW010038854.1, on the reverse strand, counting down.
TGCTTGCGTTGACGCGTGGCATAAGTGTTACTTTTAAAATTAAAAATAATATTTTTGTATGATAAAGAAACATAATCCTAGCCAGTGCATAAGAGTATCCTGGTGGATGAATACAAATTTTCAGCTATAAATATTTCGTTCTTTTTTAACTCGATTTGCGAATTAGTAGGAATATTGACTCCTAGGTTATTTTTATAGTAGGAAATACCTTGAGGCAAAAACTTCAAGTTTCTTTGAATGATCATTAGTTATTATAAATATCTACGTAGATATCGTCGTTTCGTATGTCGTGAAAACGGGGGTAAGCTTTCACGTCTTGCTTTTTCCGATGGTGCAAGCTGTTTTAACCGTTGTCACAACGACCCCTCAAGAAAAAAAAAGAAAAGAAAAAAAAGGTAATTTTTTTGACGAATAGTATCTGCGAGTTGCTGCTAGTTATAAAAAGGCCGTCGTGCGCAGCTGTGCCAGATTCGCAGCATTACAAAGCACATTGACCCTGTGTTTACAATTGCAGTCGTGGTTGTAGCCGCTTTATGAAGAAGTCATAGAGGCACGAAGGCAAACATTGCACGACTAACTTTCAGCAAAGAATGTCGACAAAGGCATAAAATGGTTTAGTAAAATGCAGCATAAAATGGTTTAGGTGGGCGTGTGATGTGGCTTAAGGCTTATTTGAATACGTTAGGATTAGTAACTAAATTACAGCAAAAAGATGACGCCCTCTGTCTGCAGACAAAGCCGTTGAAAGGGAAGGGCTCCGCATAGATAGGAGGAGACTAGTTAAGGAGAAAGCCAAGAGGAGGCGACGTCACTTGGTGGAGTTCAACGCTCTCCCGAGAAATGAATGAAGCGCGAACGCAGCAGAAGGCAGCAAATTCCGTTGTTAAGTGTGCAAGACGACAGAGGATCGGAAGCAGTTCCTAGCTCGGCTGGGAGAAATGCGGCTCAAAAATGCCGATGTTGTTGCGGGACTGCATGCGACACAGGCTTGGGCGAACGGGCTCGGCGAGCCCGCGTCGCCGGAAGATAACTTAAGGAAGATCCATCGGTGGATTCTTCGGGAATGCGTTAAGATGACCATCGGGAAACACCACACGCGTCCCTCGCGAAAACGTAACACTGAACCCGTAACAAAGCCAAAAACAGGCACTCAGAAAAGTGGAAGCAAAAAATAAACCTGAAATGTAAGCAAAACGGAGAAGTGAAAGGGTCAGCGTTAGCGTTTCCCAAAGGTGATAGGCGTGAGAAGGAGGTCTTGCATTCATAAGCACGCGAGCGCTATCGAATTTTACAACAAGTGTTATGACATTCCAAATGTCTGATATTTTAAAGTTACTGGGCTCTAATATTATTTTAATAACAAATAAGAAACAAAGAAAAACGGACGTTTTTTTTTACAATATATACATATATATATATATATATATATATATATATATATATATATATATATATCTTTTTTTTCTGAGGTGTTTTTTGTGAAATCTTTATTTTGTATATCTACACCCGTTCCTGGGCCTTGCTACAAGATTCTGCACGGAAACATGCGATGGCGTTGTTTTACATCTCGCAAATTTGAGATAATTGCACACATCTAAACGTTTTCACGTCTTGTTTATCCTTACTTTGTTATGTCAATTTCAAACTCCGATATATTAGTTGATCTTAACAGACATGCGCGTACAATTATGCTACCCACGAGAACAAAGCAGAGAAAGCAGACGATAGAGGCGAAGCGACGTTCTTTTAGCAATCGCTTGGCGTTGCCGCTTATTGTCATTCATTTCGCTGGAGTAGGCAATAGAGTTGGAAAAAGTGAGATGTTTTTGGCTGTTGTGATTTAAATATGACCTTTACTCGTCATGGTGCTTGTAAAGTCAAATGATTTCTTTATTTGCTGTTTAGATCTAAGTCATAGTTATCCTGTTGACTTCATCAGCAAGATAATTAAATATGAAATACTTTTAATCGTTTGGCCCTTCTATCGACACTCTGCTAAAACAAAGTCAACTTTTGACAACCAAGGGTTTAAATTCTATGGTCTTAAATATTTAGATAAAAATTGAATTCATATACTTAGGGCATTAAGCCCTTATGAAACATTTTATAGGCCAGACAATAACGTTTATTGTTGAAAGTTCATTTCCTCAGTGACCTAGAAAATGCGAACTGGATAAAGAAATACCTTTGCAAGCTCCTGTGATGTGAATACTAAAATTTGTGCCGCATAAAAATTGTTATTATGGCTCTAGTGTTTTTCTGATATAGACGTGTAGACAGTCTGCTATATATTTTATTGCAGCGCCTGTAAGAACAAGGGAGTAATACAGCAAGGTCATGCTTTAGCTGTCACTATATATTTGCATAAATTGTGAATTTCAGGTTATTTTGGTGATTTATTGATATAAGAGAAAAAAACAATAAACAACTTGAGGAAGTTACAGAAGCCCATATGTTGAGTTTTGATTGCATGAAGCTTAAAAGTTCAGCTGATATCATTGGTGGTTATGGAGATGGAAGTAGGGCGTGGGAGAGTGGGGGGGGGTTGTCTCAAATATTGCATCACACAATAATAATAAAAAAATATGGTTTTCGGTTTGTGCTAGCTCAGGATATCCCAAGCTATATAAGTATATAACGTGGTTTGCGGCTTTTAACGAACGGCAGTGAACTTCGAAACATTACCACAATCGTTTTTTCAAACGTTTGTAGTGAATTATAGTATGACACAATAGAGAATACTGACGACTTTGGCCTTAGCAGGATAGATCAGAATACTTAACGAACTCTGGAATAATGGTTCAGACATCGCTATATATCATAGTCACACGATATTTCCAGCACCTGCCTCGCCTTGGACAACAGGCAGATTGTCAACAAAAACACCACCGACAACCGCAACACCATCAGCCATTGAAATCACAACGGTCACATCGGAAACACCAATATCGGCGGAAACATCGAACATATCATCATCTTCTATGACAACAGTTAGCTGGTTAACAAAAACACCAATGACAACCGCAAGGACATCAACGAGAAATCCAACAGCGCGTGAGTATGATGCGGCGATTTCTCCAATGTCGATAAGACTAGGCCTTCTAAGGCGACATATTTCAATATGAGTTTTGTAAGTGTTCCTATTGCTATCAATATACAACCGCTTTACCATCTTTACCACAGGATCCTGTTTTTGTTATATAATTCTTTCAAATGAGTTATGTCGACAAAGCAGGAATGGCTAGTATGTATTTTCAAGTTCTATACGAAAAGAGTGGTTCCTTCTCGTGCATGCGTTTTTGCTATATGCTAAATAGATTCGCGCAATACTCAGTCGCTCTGAACTGTAAAGCAAATTCGTTATCAATAAAGATTTAACTGAAATCATATCCGAAGTCCGCTAATGCCTAGAGTGTGTACTTAAAGTTGATTATTTAAATTTGATTATACTGTTCTTAGAATCCCTTTCGGAGTAAGGGAGGGGGAAGTAAAATACACCTCCTTCATTTTACCTAAAGAGCAAATTTAGCGGGAAAACCTACGTCATGTGTTTTAAGCGTAAAAATACCTTAGTTCAGTGCCGCGAGGTTCCAGTGGCATTTGACCTTGCGTTCCGTGATGGCATGTTACGAGACATCCATTTCTGGCGAAATATTGTGGTTATAATTATAATTAATTTATAATTGACATGGTGTCAAGCTGCGATATCAAGTGAGCTGAGGTCACAGCTTTTCGACGGGACCGGCAGTCATGGGACGTCAAGTCACGTGACAAATATTTCTCTGCTATTCATAACGACGAATTTGCCGTTGGGGATTAAGGTTTTGTTTTGATGTGTTGTGCATAAGGCGACGCGTTCATATTACAGGATAACGCGGTCTAAAATCGTGTTGTCACCTGATGCTCTGAATTCACATTCATTCCCGCCTGACTTTAGGCGGGGGGGGGAGTGCACAGGCATGCGGAGAAATGGAATTGTATCTGGGATTATTGGGTTAAGTTGAAAGAAAATAAAACCTCTTTATGCTTGATGATATGGTCTCCTCCAACAAAACAGGGAAATATTTTATAGAGAATATCACAGCTGAATGAGAACTAATTTAGGGGTATTTTACCCATGTGGCACTGCTGGTGCTACCTTCTTGCCTGTTCGTACTGCGCTAGACCGAAAAGTGCCGTCTTTCAATACATAAACTCAACTCTGCTACGTCACGCCGTGGTGGTGGCGCGTCGGGCGCACTTCGGGTCTGGGGCGGTGGGCAGAAGTCGCCGCGCGAGACATGCATTCCTGTGTTCGTTTGGGAGAAACCACCCAAAAAACGTACCACCTCGTCAAAATGCTGCGATGGGGGCTGTACCAACAGAGTCTGGAAAATTTGAAGATCAGTTTTCATCTGTTTCTGCTCCCTCCGTTCGTCCGCGAACGTGGATAGTAGCCGTGAAAAGGGCGAACCAGACGCTGTCGAACTACGATTGCTTGTGCGGGCAACACTTTGTGGTCGCCAGATGTATTTGTTTTGTTCCAACATGTACGAGAGAAAACCGCCAATTTGTCCGGACCACCCGCGGGTTCAGTGCGTCTTCAAATTCACACGGCCCCCTGAACGTTCGAACTTTCGTGTGCTCTTTCAAACTTGTGTTTTTTGTCGTCTGCTCGTTCAAACAGAAGCGGCCCGTAGACCAAACTCTGACCCGGTGATTGCAATAAGAAGTAATTGCAGGCCTCAAAAGACTTAAGTAGGCTCGGTGTAAACAGTACCGTAGTGAAAAATACACAAGGCCGAGGGCTGGTGTGACTTGATGTGACACCAGACTTTTTCACAGATGTGATTTGGGACATTTTCATACCAGCAATCTGGTGTTCTGGTGTGACACCAGCAACCTGTTGCTCTGGTGTGACACCAGCAATCCGGTATTCTGGGGTGACATCAGGTTTTATTGTGGTGATACCAGAGCACCTGTTGGCTGGGTGTTGGTTTACTCACAAAAAAGTGGTACAATGATAAGTTTGACAATAACACTGCTGTCATAATTACTTCATTCAAAAAAGCAAAAAAAGAACGAAAAGTAAAGCTTCGGAAGTTTTACTGCTGTAGGGAGTTGGCTGTGATCAACTGGAGCTTGTCCGGAGCCACTGCCCTGCGTCGAAGAACCGGACGCCCTGTCGTTCCGCAATTTTTGGCCTTTCAACTTGCGGTTGACTCGTGTCTTAGTTACGCTGATCCGTTCCGCATACCCCTCCGCGCAAGTTATCTCCTCTTCGAAGGCATCATATTCGACAGGTGGCTCGATTTCCTTGACCAGCTCTTTCAGGGAAGCCTCTTTAAGTAGAAGAATATTAGATCTTTCTTCGTGCTCACCGACGTCGGTTGGATCCGTGGCCAGCAGGACGCCAATCTCGTTGATCTGTGTTGTGGCGGCTCGCAGGAGTCCTGTTTCGTTTCAGGCGGTCGACGCCTTCCTGGCTCGTAGTAGGCATGAGCTGGCCGTTAATACCCGGTTTTGGCACCGAAAACAGTAATAATCATTAGCTTTCTTTGTTGTTTCGCTACCAGACCAAGCTCGTCGGAAGTCAGGATAGCGCACCAACACACATCATTTCGGCTACGACTCACAGAGAAGACTCCTTTATTTTTCAATCTTCAACAAGAATACTGGTGGAAAGGGAAAGGGAAACCCCCGAAGAGGCGAGCGCCCCAAGCTGCTCAAGGCCGCCCGGCAAAGTGCTGGGGACGAGGGGGACACTTCTTGAGCACAAACGAAGCCCGCTGCGGGGTCTGCGGAGACCACCAAAACGGGAGGAAACGAGGCACTACGTCGGGGAAGGGGCGTCACACAAACTAATGAAAAACACGCTCGCGGCCGGGGACAAGTCAACTAAAACACAACACTGGCGTGACATCAAACTGCGTGGTGTGCACACCAGGCTACCTGGTGGCCAATGAGCCTGTGCGGTGTGACACCGACTCTTGGTGTGCCCACCAGGCTGGTGTGCGGTACACCAGCGTTTCTGGTGGACACACCAGACTGGTGTGCTCGATACACCAACATGCTGGTCTGCACACCATGTCTGGTGTCAAACCAGGATTCTCTGATGTCACACCAGGATTGCCTGGTGTATTTTTCATTCGGGTAGATAAAAGATGTTGATTATTGGTACCAGTCGTCATCAACGACTTGTTACGGTTGGTCTGTTCCCGCTTCCGATTTTCAGTTTGGACGTCGATCATCGCCATTGCCTTCTACATTTTTGCAGCGAGAGCAACGTCGCGACCGAAAATAGCTAGAAGAATCTCATCATGGTTTGGCGTCCATTCTGCGGCGTTCATGCGAATGAATCGCCGCACGTCAAATTATTTACGCAAAGTTTAGCGGCGTAACGAGCCTTGATAATTTCGCTCAGGCGATTAAAGTGGGAAGACATTGCTATAAGAACGTAGAATCGACAATTCCAACGCGAAAAATAGTATGCAGACTCACACAGACGCCGACAACGTGACATTCCAATGGTTTGTTGAGGCGGAACGCGGTGCTTCTTGCCCGCACTCCATTGCGCATGCGTTCGAACTGTCGTCTGCTCTTTCAAACTTGTCTGCTTTTTGTCGTCAGCTTGTTCAAACGACTGCGGCCCGTAAATCAATCATTGACCGGGCAATTGCGATAAGAAGTAAGTGCAGGCCTCAAAACACTTTTGAAGATTGGTTGGGGTAAGTAGGCTAAGTGTAAACAGTAGATACAAAAAATTGTTGATCATTGTTACCAGTGGCCATCACGGACTTGTCATGCCCGATTCTAGTTGCGGTTTTCAGTATCGACGTCCACCATCTCAGCTACGGTCCACGTTTTAGCAGCCCGAGCGACGTCGCGACTGAAAATAGCGAGCAGAATCTCATCGTGGGAGTCGGGCTTTAGCGCCCATTCTGCGGCGTTCAGGTGCAATGAATCGCCGCACGTCACATTATTCACGCGAAGTTTTGCGGTGTAACGAGCCTCGTTAATTTTGCTGAAGCCGCTCAAGTAGTCAGACATTGTTAGGAGGACGCAGAATCAACAATTCCAACGCGAAAAAGAGCACGGGGCCTCACACCGACGCCGACAACACAATTCAATGGTTTGTTTAGGGGCGATGGCGAGCCTCTTGTCCACCGTCTACCGCGCATGCGCGGCGCCGGTGGCGTCCGATAGGGGCGCTCCGGTTAGTTTGTAAACATGAGTTGGTGTATAAGAAAACAACAACAAAGACAAAAAGCATCCCTGTTTTTTGCATAGCTTCACTTTGAATGCTTGACCCAGAAGTGAAGGAGCTGAGTTTGGGGAAAATCGGGAGACGAATATCTCATTCTTTGTGGATTAGGCAGAAAAAGACGAAGACTGCTGTAGAGGAAGGCTTTGCGCGACTTCGTCTGTTCCGTCTGTGTTTCGTAAGCTTGGGCTAGATGCGAGGAAGCAGGAGTGGGGTCGTAATACTAATACAGTTTGAGAGGAGTCTGCGCCCAAAAACTTAACTACACGCACTCTTTTAACGGAAACATCATAATTTCAGATTTAAAAAAATCTGAATTTGACTGATGTTATTATTTACGATAAAGTGACAATCTGCAAGTATTTTTTTTAATTCAGGGATTTAGCGAGGGTACTCGCAATAAACTTGATATGAACTTTTATATAGGTTTATTTCATTTTAACTCCGTTGTTTAGTTGTCACCTCTATATATGCTTAAAAATACGAAAAAGTCAGACAAAGAGGTCGGACAGGACAGGCATCTTTCGAAAGATGTTTGTACTTTCCATCCTTTTTGACAAACTCTTTCGTTTTTTTGCATCTTATACTACCGCGCTCAATCCAAGTCTATATATGTTTTAGCCGTTCGAGGTACACTCAACTAAAAAATTCTACAAAGAAGCCTAAGACTGCTTACGTGTAGGAATGCGAAAGAATTCCTACACGCAGTTCATTCATACAAGCAGAGCGACCACGCCTTCCTTTTTCACACGGTGCTCCGGCGTTGACATCACTCTCTCTCACGAGGCAGGCACGGCGAACCCCGCCGTCTCCACGATGGCTTCCGTTACGAAGGATCTGGGTTGATGTGTTTTTTCTTTGTGTTTGATATCTCAGGCGTGTCCGCTTTGACCTTGAGCGCCCCCTCGACTTTATGACGAAGCATCTGTGTTGGTGTGCTTTGCATTGTGTTTCATTTCTGAGGGGCGTGCTCGGTAACGTATTGGCGTGACCATCTTTCGGCACAACGCCGCCGCTTTTTCGCGTAAAGGGACAAGTAAGGGTTTCATGTCTTAAAATAAATTTTTATTTGATATTAACCATATGACATCATGTGCGGAAAGACAAAAAAGGGCAAAATATATGTCTTGACTCGACGCATGCCCTGACAAATTTTGTCACTAAAATTAGTCACTTACGCAAGAAGAAAAAAACAGTCTTAGTTGCGTCATTCCAGTTATTTCATAGTGCAACGAAATGTTATTTTATTTCCACGTAGGACCACTAATGGCGAATTCGGGTGGTCAGTCGTCGGCAACTTATTTTGCCGGAAAGCCGGCAATAGCGTTCGCCTGGTCAGTTTCCGGCCGGCGCGCACCGTTCGGGTGGTGGTTCTCCGGCAAGCACCGGCAACTTTCCGGCGCTTTTTCCGCCCGAGCTCCAAACGGCCGGGCGAGCAAGCGCCAGACTGTATCCGGTGTCGTCACTTCCGAAATGGGAAAGAAGGTCAGTGAGAAAAAATTGAATGAAAGAACAAAACTGATGTGAAGTCAGTTCAGCAGCCACTACTCGAGTCAATCCAAGATAGCTAGCGGTGTCGCGCGGGCGAGAGGCGAAGTAAACTGGCCACCGTCTGGCGTTTCGTGTTCGGGTGCTGAGGGTCACGTGGTGTGCCGCCGGCGCGTTTCTGGTTGCCGGTTCCGCCGGCTCGGTCTCGCCGGCGATTGACCACCCGAATTCGCCATAAGCATATGTCACTGAAATGATGTCCTGGGCTAATCACACTTGCCTCAATAAAAGTGGCTCCGAGAGATTACTGAGTTCAACGTTTCTTCTGTGGCATCAGGGTGAATAAAATATCAATTCAGCCACGTGCAACCATACTTAAAGCCGAATACCATTTGGAGATAAAGATACAAAACAAATCGTTGACGTACGGAGAGTATGCATATAAAACAGAATAACACCCAATATAAAACAGTAACTCTTTCATTGAGTACAACGCTTTTTTTGGCATCCTCCTTTAGTTGCGTTTGCGATTTGCCTGCTCTCCCATGGCTCTTTCCAGTTCCAGAATATTGCCACATGATGTTTTGAATGTTCCTGGGAAGCTGAAGCGCTTCGTGCAAGCGTTATTTTATCGCTTACCTGTTTACTTACGGAGTTGTGTCGTCTGCATGCGATGATCTTTGCTACCACGTCTCACATCAGTTGCATTTTCGAAGCTTTATAAAACCGTCCTAATGCTGCATGACCGAAAATTATAAAACTCGCTGCATGTTTTCGAACACACCTTGGCTGTTATTAGTAATTATAACCATAAATTCTGACAAGTGGTGACTAGGTCGGTTTATGCTTAATTTTCGTTAAGGACCGATTTCGTAAATGTACATGCACAGATATACGGAGCTTTGGTGACGTCAAGCAGCCACAACCCTGCGTGCAACCTCCACACCTGAACTCGTTCGCGTTTATGGCTTCGGAAACCGAGCAAAACACGCACGATACGCGAAAATGGTAAACATGACACCAGCCTGAGGCCCTTTTCATAAATGTATTATACTAGGGAATAGTTTTAATGAAGAACTCCTTAGAGCTAATAAGCGGCAAAGCTCCCACAAACTGTTTCCGGTGGCGTGTTCCCTTTGTAAATTGCGCAATCGCCACTCTTCTGAAACCACGCGCAGAGACAAAGGCGCCGGGCGCAGTTCCTCGCCTGTTTGCACCAAAGTGTGCAGCCTTTAGGAGGAATTACAGACTAATTGAAGAGTGCTCTTGTACAGGTTTGAGTGGTGCTTAAGCTGCGCTAGTGTACATGGCCGACAGCTTTCAATTCAGTGCCACGAAAAGATGCGACAAGCAAAATGCGCGCGGCACGCGCCGTAGGCTTGGTGCATAGCACGCTCAAAATCGGTTTACAGCAAAACTCCGATAATTAGTTGCATCTCAGAAAATGGGTCTAAGCAGTCAGCGACGCTTTAAGTATTACGTAGGGATGCCATGGCAACGCGGAATACCTCGCCGCCGTGCGCATTCCACTGAATTTGAAGAGGTGATGCTGCCGATGCAGGAGCTAGCCCAAATTGACTTTACCACAGCCAATCCAGAATTTTGTGATCTAGAGTTCCGAATAACGCAATGTCAAACCCAAAAAGCACATACTTTCAATGCTGTACTTACTGGGGTGGCTTGTAGTGGCGACATGAAAATCTGGCTATTCCCTATCCCACCTTATTTATGAGCTTCTAAATAGTACGAACAATTGTATCCCTCAGCATGAGCGCGTGCGCAGAGATGCTATAGCAAACGCTTAATTTTGATGAACTAGCCAAGCATAGTTCTTTTTATTCTAAGTGCGAACGAAGTCTAAAATACCAGCGCCGTGCTAATATTTGAACGGATTGTCGTCACACCTGCTGTCATGATAACTCTAGGGTTGTCTTGCTGCCTAGCGCGTACAACTTTTAAAATTTAGATTTTGTAACACCGAACGTTCTGTTTCGTTTTTTTGTCTTTTTTGTGTGGCGAGAACAAGTTAGAATGATAGCCAGCTTAATGCAATAGAGTTACTTGCAAGTCATGTATAGCACCGCCAGGCCACTGGAAAATATGATTCCAGTAGTCGCCCTCAAAACTATGTTTGACAAAGACGACATCAGCATTATTTAGCGTCTTGTTATGCGCAACAAACGGATTTTGTATAGGGGCATCAGACGATAAAATTGTTTGTCAGAATTCGTTATGTTTTAAGTACTCGCGCGCAAGTTGTTGTTTATCTTGCAATAAAACAAAACTTAATTTAGTAATATGAAAATAAATGGAAGGCGTAGGACAAAATGGTAGTCTACCTGGAGCGAGGTGAACTTCTCGTCTTGAGCGGAAAGGGGAGGTGGAAAAAATATAAAAATTAAGAAGGGGAAAAAAGAGATTGAAAACTTTGAGGTGGGACGTATAGAGTAATTAGGTCGGACGCTTTTCGCGAAGCGATATGAACTGATTAGGTTTTCTTTTTTTTAAGTCTAGAAGGTAGTTCCGCCGCATAAATCAGGTTCAGCACCGGTTAGTGTGACGCTGACCGCTTAAATCAAGCTCTTCTCTGTGACACGAGTCTTTGCATTGTGTTGGCATTATTGTCAACCTTGCCTAACGTATCCATTAGTGCCTTTCTGTGATCCTCTGACGTTAGTCCCGCCCAGAAAGCACGCTATATGTGTTAGGGTCACTGCACGAGGGGCGATTAGCTGTGTTCTACCGCCTGAGGTGAAATTACGACTGAAAACCAAGCAGGTAGAATATCATTGGATTCCTTGAGAGGTCAGTTAGGCATGACCGGTGTGAATACATTTTTATGAGCGTGGGATAAGCATGTGATGTAGACCAAAACATCGCGAACTAGTGTATCTTATTCATAACAAGGAAATGGTACCACCAGGAATCTTCTGGATCCCTTAAAGAACGACGCTCAACAGCAGTGTAATAGCTTTGTCTAAATTTTGGAAATATGTCTGAAGATAGCTTTGCCTTAATTTAGAAATAATGACTCACGAGTTTCACTTGCAAAGCAGGAAGATAGCCGCTCGTCATAACAGGGGATTTCAACGCAGCGCATCCGGCGTGGGGGTACCGCCACCTTACCGCTAAAGGCAGAAGAAATGCGGAGGTGCTTGACCAGCAGCGACTCTCCCTGCTTACGGACCCGGAGCCGCCAACACGGATCGGGACGAGCAGGTGCCGGGACACGTGCCCCGACCTAACGATGGTGAGAGGCATCCGGAATCAAAGATGGGTGAACACCGGGTAAAATCTCGGAAGTGTCCATTACATTCTGTGTACAAGCTGGAAGACCGGGGACTTTGGGAGAAAGCAGATCGGTAAAGCAAAGATTGTACAGTGGGAAAGTAGCGCGAGCAAAGAGGGCGAAGCGTTGCGACCATTGACAATATCGAGGAATGGACAGGGGAATTAGTCCAAAGCCTCGAGCGGTATACGACGGTGGAGGACACAACTGAAAAAAAACCCGGAAGTGGACACACATCTGCTGCACCTGTGGGAGGCGCGAAGGTCATTAACGAAGAGGTGGAAAAGACAGAGCGGCAACAGAAAGCTGCGAAAGAAGATTGCAGAACTGAATAAGGAGGAGAGGATTATGCATTGCGACTTTCAAGGCAAAACTGGTACTCTCTGTGTGACGGGATGCAAGGCAGCTTAGGTCTCCCACAAACCTGGAAACTTCTTCGGGCCCTGGTGGATCCGGAGGGTACAAGAACGGTGGCACAGAACAAGATCACTTCCATCATGCATAAGGAGGGGGTTGAAGGCGACGAAATTACGGAGCGCCTGGCTAGGAAATACCTGTGCCGGGACCCCCTGGTTGACCAACCAGACAATAAGAGAAAAACGAACAAGGTGCTCGATAGGCCAATAACGCTGGGGGAACTCGAGGCTGCACTGGTGGTGATGAAGAAGAATTCGGCGCTTGGGCCGGACATGATCACAGCGAGGCAGTTATACAATCTGGATGAAGGATCGTTGCTGGAGCTTGTGCGCCACTTCAATGAGGAATATTGGAGGACGGGTACCACCCCGGAGAGCTGGAAGAAAGCTGAGGTACGATTTATTCCAAAACCCCGAAAATACTTTAGTCAGGGGAACTTCAGACCAATTTCTTTAACATCATCCCTGGGAAAGGCGTTTGAACGAATAATCAATGCGAGACTAACCACGCATATTGAGGACAATTCGTTACTGGCTCATACACAGTTTGGATTCCGTCCGCACAGGTCGACGCAAGAGGTGTTGTTGTGGCGGTATAAGGACTTACTCGAGAGCCCGGCGCGAGCGAAAACAAGGTGCATTTTAGCGCATGATGTCAAAGGGGCATTGATAACGTTACGCATGGAAGTATACTAGAAGGACTTAGTCAAATTAACTACGGGGAAAGAACGTATAACTACATACGAAGTTTTCTTTCGAAACGTCAAGTGCTTCTCTCACTGGGGGACTATAGATCGGATCCCCTAACACTGGGGCCACGAGGCACGCCGCAAGGGGCGGTGCTCACACCCCTACTTTTCAACTTGGCAATGATAAACCTGCCGGAGAAGCTAAAGAATATCCCAGAGGAGGAGCACGCGATATATGCCAATGATATTACGATCTGGTGCAAGTCCGGGAGCGACTGTCAAGTTGAGGAGAGGCTGCAGGCAGCGGCCGATATTATGCAGAGTACGCGCGGAGCCGAGGGCTTCAGTGCACGCCGAAGAAGTCGGAGTTGCTGGTCATGAGGAACCCACGGGAAGGACTCATAACTCACATCAATGTCAAAATGGACGGACAAGAGGTTCCCAAGCCGCAGGAGGTGCGAATCCTGGGGCAGCTTATCCCACAGGGAAGGAACAACAAGAGCACACTTGACAAGCTCACAAAGGCGACGGTACAGATCAACGGCATGTTGCAAAGAATTCGCAACAAGCAACACGGACTTAAAGAAAGGAGGCCATGCAGCCAGTGCACGCGTTTGTAGTGTCGAGGGTGATGTATGGACCCCCACATTTAAATCTCACCAAGAAGGAGGTAGAGAAGCTCGACATACTGCTTCGCAAGGCATACAAGAATGCCCTGGGACTGCCGGAATATGCAGCCACTAAAAGGCTACTTAAGTTGGGAGTGCGCAACACCTTTGAGGAGCTGGCCAACGCCCAGATTGGAGCGCAAATCAGAAGACTCGGAGGAACGGACAGCGGTCGCTGGCTGCTCGACAAGCTGGGGTTGGCGAACCCGAACGCCGCCTCCTTACGACAACAGATCGAGCTGGATGACCATATTCGAGCCGGTGTTCAAACAAGCAGAATTCCGAGGAACATGAACCCGTCACGGGACGCGGAAATGCGTATGGCAAGGTCCGAGGCCCTCGCTCGGACCTGGGATAGCCGAGCAGGCACCCTCTACGTTGACGCCGCGGGGCCTGTTAGTGGGGTGGCCACGGCAGCCGTGGCTACCTCGGACGGGAGCAAGATCGTCACGAAAGCCTCCTTCAAAATTTCTTGTGCTACGGAAGCCGAAGAGGTGGCCATCGCACTGGCTAACACTTGCAACCCAATAGCAACTATAATATCGGACTTTCAGGGCGCCGTTCGCAACTTCGCCGCGGTTTCCGTGGGGGAGGTGGTGGGCGGGCTAATGAGAAGGCACCCCCAGCAGGCGGCTCAGATCTTCTGGTCTCCTGGCCATATCGGGCATCCAGGAAATGAGGTGGCTCACGCCACAGCCCGAGATTCTTTTCCGAGCCGGGACTCTATTCCTGCCTCAGGTGTGGAGGACCGGTGGTCGTTCTCCAAATGTCTACTGGACATCCAACTTACACGCAAGAGGTTTCCAGCACCGCATAAGTCCCTGAGCAAGGATGGAAAACACATCCTTCGACGGCTTCAGACGGATACATTTCTCACCCCAGACAAGCTACTCACCTGGTACCCGGACAGATACGCGCCGGCAGCCTGCCCGTGGTGCGGGTGGCAAAAGGCAGACACATACCACATGGTGTGGGCCTGCGAGAAGAATAAAGAAACTTCACAATGTGAAGCAAGCGAAGAGGAGTGGTATGCGGCGCTCGCAAGCGAGGACCCGGTTAAGCAACAGCTGCTAATCCGGCAGGCCAAGGCGGCGCAAGCATGTGGAGTCCTGGAATGGGTTCACACATCTAAATTCTACTTCTTCTCTATCTCTTTTTACCCCTAACCCCCCCCTCTCTCCCGCCTTTGTGCAGTAAAGATGTTTTCAACAACAACAACTACAATCCTTCTTTCAGAAAGGCCTGTACTTTGTTTCAGCTCAAGTCCAGAGGCAGCCGATGCTACAAGTGCGAGCTCCAAGCTTTCACCGTCCCTGCCAAGCACGCGCTCCTGCAGTGCAAGCACTGTTCAGGGCCGCATGCTCGAACTTGTAGCATGGACTGCGTCTGGACTTCAGGTGAAACGAAGTATAGCATAACTGAACGGTTTAAACTGTACCGACCACTTTGCGTCTTTCAAAAAATCAAACTACGTGTGCTCAGTACAAGGAGAAAACCACCTCTCTATTCTTCAAGCGCATCGTTTAATATAATTTAAAATGCTTTAAGTTTTAGAATAAAGCTGCTTAGTTGTGCGTCTGTTAAGTTTCAAACATAAAGAATGACATAAAAATAATTAAAAAAATGAACAATGCGACCCTTTGAGTACTTTCTGTAAGCTGTATATATTATCTGCGTTTCGATGTTCGCCACTTTCACGACCTATAAGGGGCGCACTGATGCCTATCAAAATGACTCTCATCTGGATGATCGTCGTAGTACAGCATTGCGATGCTGGGTCGGCGACGCGTAAATATTTCTAGCTTTGCTTTATACGCGCAGTATTAGAGCCTTAATCATTTTGTCTCCACGCAGGGGAAGTGTAGGTAGGCAACCCTATTGTGAATCCGATCATCCAGGAGCTAGGAGCGCGATTCTCACACCGCGGTACCACCGTCGCTGAAAGTTGCGAATATGGGTTGATAGGAAACTACAATCACAATAAAAGATTTACATGTTGATATGTGGCCTGGGCGCCTCAGAGCGCAGCCTTTAGTGTAATGGCTTAAGTCATTATAATTCGTGTCACCTTAGCAACTAGGACGCGCATGCTAAGCGCGCGTGCTAGTTGCATTGAATGGAACCTCGGCGGCTGCACGAGCTTTCCTGCAGCGAGGGCTCCCGTCAAGGCAGTCAGGGCTGCCCTGTCGCCCTTGAAAAGTCTTTGCAGTTAGTGCAATCTCAAGTGAGACGAGGAATTGGCCTTTGCAATAATAGCTCTCTGGCCATTGATATTTTGCCCCTCGAGCGACCTCTATCAGCCAGAAATTCCTGCCACAATCCTCAGCTGTGAAAACCCGGTCCCTGAGACTACCCACCTGCACTGCTCATTCGGAGGATGCCCGCTTTTCTTGAAAGTAATTACCTTATTTGCCTGTTCACGATGCTTACACTTTGTTTGTTTTCTGCCACTCGTAGCCTGCTCGGCCTTCCTCGAAACGAACGATGCAAGCAAATGTCGAACAGCCCACGACGCGAGCTGCTCGACGTACTTTGGGAATTATTTCCGTTGAGATAATCTCCGGCAAAGCCTACACTTTTAAGGTCCGGGTCTTAGCGAAGAATAGCGGAAAGGGTCGGCACCGGGCCTACGGACGGAATGCATACGTTCGTGCATTTCCTTTGGTGCTGTGCGAAAAAAGCAGCTCTCTACAACACGTGCCCCAAAACAAGCCGAATTCCGTCTGATCGTCGTCAGTGTATATACGATAAGCTGTGTTATTTGAGACCTTTCTCAAATCATGTTTGGATAACGCACCACTATGGGGTACATACAATATGTGGTTCCATTGAAGAGACTCGTTGTATTTCTTGTTGTGAGCGGGTAATACACATGCACCTTGGCTATCAAGCCCAACCAAATGCTTTCGACTGTTAATAACTTTGTGGATTCAAACGAGTAAGTGTATAGTGCCGTAAAATGGTCCACACTAAATGGAACGAGAATTCCAGTTGTATTTAATCTTTCTTGCAGGGACTCACCAAAACGGCTTTTATTTGTTTGTTTTTGTGTACGAAAAATAGAACAATGCAATCTTAAAAAGCTCAAAAACTTATATTTACCATAGAACACAAAATTATAAAAGAAACTAATGTTCCCGTAGAAAAAAAAAGAAAAAAAAATCGTAGCAACAAAGTTCTACATTTAAAAAAAATACACCCGATAGTCAGCAAGGGAAGCCTAGAGTCCCCATGGTAGCGGGTGTGACGAGAGTGCGGACAATAATTGCACCGAGTCCGTATCTTCGACTTCCCTCGCACTTACTGTAAAAGAGAGTTCTTGCTCACATTTCCTATAAAAGAGATTCGTGCTTTGCTAGTTCATCATAATCGAGACTTTTTATTGCATATCTCGACACCCCTCGTGCTGAAAGATGCAATATCTCATACAATTTGAAAACATAAACAAAGGTGGACCTGTGAATAGTCGAGATCTATCAAGCGGACGCTACAAGCCATCCGAGTCACTCCATCAACCAGTATATGTGCCATTTGGATTTGACAATGTGATTTTCGGAGCTCCACGTCACATGATGCTTAATTGGCTGGAGCTGAGTCACTCCGGGTTAGCTACCTGCCTCAGCAGCGGCACCTCTTGAAAGTGACCGGAAGGCGCACGGCGCCGAGGCATTCCGCGTTGACAGGGCCTCATTACGTAATATGTGAAGGGTTGCAGACTGCTTAAGCCCATTCCCTCGACTGCAAAGATTTATCGCAGTTTTTCTGAAAACCCATTTTGACAGCGCTATCTATCAAACCAACGGCGTGTGCCGCGCGGCTTTTGCTTGTATCAACTTAGTGTGGCAATGAACTGAACGCTATTGCCCCTCTACACTCGCGCAGCGTGAGCACAGCTCAAAACTTTAATTCCACATGAAGAATGGACTTCCTAAAGAGCAAAAAGCGACAGATTTCGCTTGACGTAATTAGCTTCGCGCATGGTGTCAGAAAAGTGGTTGTTGCACCATTCGCCTTGCGAACACTCTGCCAGACAAAGAACGCCCGTTCTTTGCAGCATATCTGCTCCATGAAGTTCAGCCTCAAAATTATCCCTTTAGTATGAACCATTTAAAATAAAGGCTGCGAAATTGACAGCGGCTACTAGCCAGCGCCAACTTTCACTTTTGTGTGTATGGCGCGTACTTCGCTCTGTTTCCGAAGCAACAAATGCACCCGAGCTTAGGTGTGGAGATTGCACGCTCGCATGAGGATTGATAAACATTGAAACGCTTTTGCAAGTTGAT
>JAZHYW010038853.1:0-27547 GCA_037355805.1 Ixodes ricinus | reverse complement strand
ACAGAAATGTTTAATTTCATTCATCTTGGAAGTTTGATAACTTGAAAGCAGTTAAGATTGATGTCGGTTTCCTGACCGTGCTAATTGCATAGTCCTTGGATTTTCGTTTGGACACGGGCACTAATGAAACCAATTGCGGCATTATTTCTGAATATGTTTCACTATATTTCGTCCGCTGACTTGTGTTTGCATCAGTTCGGATGTTGTTGTTTTTGTGTATTGGTTTTACAGCAGTCGGATTCATTCTGAGTTAAAAAACGGGTAAGATGCACAGTAAAAATTCTTATTTAGTTGTTTAGATATCGATATCTTTGAAGGAAGATATTCATGAGGATTATTCTCACGTACATGAGTATCAGCTTTCAAACAAGTGCCTTGTGAGAGTTGGAGTGAGTACGTCAGACTTGCATAAAATACAATCTGGCCAAAAAGATGTCGGCTTGCGATGAAATGTTAACTTCTAAGCGCGTCTTTGTTAAAGCAGATTTCTAACGATCAACAACATCAAGTTCTTGGAGTTGGCTTAAGAACAATTTTCAGTTCTTGTCGTTTTATAACGTTTCGGATTTTTATGGCAGCTGTCAGCATAAATATTATATATATTCTACTCCAGGCAGAGCAGATAAAATAACGCGTCCAATGATGCCCTCACGTATATATTACAATGTCTGGCTAAGGAGAAATATAAAAAAAAGATATCGTGACCTGCTCTATACTATGCTTTTTTTGCAGAACTACATAATTATTTTGGTGGCTCTCCTCCTCCTGCTTGCTCTTGGATACAGCGACTAAGTCGCTTTACTTCTTGACCCCGGTAAGCAAGAGAACAAGTATGTGTGAAAGATGCAGGCGTCACGCGTGCAATATTTACAGCATTTTATTAATCGCAGATATAAACAGCGTAACTTCAAACTCTCAACTTACGGTGAAATCTATACCTAGCAGGTTCGAACCAAAGTTCCGCAATTTTCAGAAGTAACCGGTAACCCTATCTCAAAATTTGTCGATGGCATTTTGAGACGCCCAATTAGAACATGGGGCCCGCTTTCTGCAATCCTGACGGCACTCGAGCCCCTTTGTATCTCGTGGTCTACTTTTTTCCGCAATTTTCTGAACGAACAACCTTTTCACATTCGCCTAAACACTCACCTGAGTTAACGGTTGTTCAGAAATTTTGATATCTTCTTTGAAATGTTTATCGCTGCAATAATGCAAAAAACACAACGTGCGTGATAATCCGTAGTAAATTTCATAGCCGACAAACCAAAACAGTAAATTATTTCAGCAGCTCATGCACTACTCAGAATGTGCAACAACAACGTGACTTGATTTCCTTTTGCACCAGTTCACACTTGGTTGAAAGCACGCTGACATTGTCTTCTCGCAAACTAGAGTCAAACAGAAACCCCGGCACGTTCCCTCTACTTCACTTATTCTACACCGGCTGGAGCCAACCTCGCTGCGGATGAAGCCTCGTAAAAGTTATAGTCGGAGAAAAGTAATCGGAATACAATTACAATTTGATGTGTAAAGATATGGTTGTGCACGCGAGTCGTTGCGTATTTTTTTGTTTTCGGGGGGAGGTGTACATTTTTTGTTGATAGCAGTGCATTTCTAGAAATACTTCCAGCTTGCGGTAAACGTGGCATTTTGATTAATTTAAAACTCGTACGACGGGCGTAAACCTTCTCTGAGAATATTGACGAATTCATAACAGCCCGAACAAGAGGGAAGGCAAGAGGAGACAGAGCGCTCTCTCAGACTGGATTTTATTGGAAAGCAACGCATTAATTCTTCAATATGCAAAACCAACTCGTCCTACTCTTCACCCTGCTGCAAAACCTTTCTGTTATGAAATTTTGCTTTATGTTACGAATGTTCCGTATGATTATCGTACGCAGGTTTATCATCTAGCTAAAAGTAATTTGTATTTAAAGCACTCTAAAACACCTTCTTCATTTTTACATTCGTTTTCTGTTCGCAGCATTTATAAATTACGTTAATTTCACCAACAGAAATAATTATATACGAGAGCATTCTTGATATTGGTCGTCCTGAAAAATGGCTGGTGTCCCGACACTACACACTTTTCCGCCCGCAGTTGTGCCAGTGAACGAATACATATTCTTGCTCCGGATGTAACATTTATCATTCTCGTCCGGCTTTCTTGTTCTCAGAAGTGCCTGTTCTACTCTTGCGACAAGCTTTGCGGCGACCGAACCTTCCTTACCGAATTTTCGAGATAGTTACGCAAACTATATAACACACGCCCGCTGATCTTATCAAGTCAGTCTCGCCCTCGCTTGCTGTTAAGCCGCCAAATCGCCTCCCGCTTTCCTGCTGTTTCGACGCACTTTCTTTATTTTCTTTGGCACAAGTTCACTTTCTTCATCCTCTCGTTCCCATCATTATTGACATTATTATTGGTTTTCTCAAGCTTCACTCGAACATCAATATTCTCTACATAATTTATTATTTTCATACTGAGATGAATGTATTTCTCGTTTAGAGACATTATTCGGTCACATGCCATCTCACCTTTATATTACTTTTCTGAAGTTTATTTTGTTTGTTTTATGGTTTTGTATATTTTTGTGAGAGGTTGTTTTTTATTTATAAATTAACTGTTAAACTGTTGTACGCATTATATGTGACAGAGTGTTTTTACAACTTTCTATGTTTTGCTTTCTGGAGCTGATAGACATGTAAACGGCTCCACGACATTCTCATTCTGCTTTTAGCAGCTTTTGTTTGAGGGACTCAACGAGTGTACATATGTAAAAATAACGAATTTTAATTTTAATGTGAAAAACAATGGGGATAAGATACGGAAACCTGCGGGGTGCGCGCGGCACCTAATGCGACCTATATTCAACATCATAAAACAGGAGACGCAGAAGCGACGATGATGTTCAAAACACCATCTACGACACATTGCTGCAAAGTTTAATTCATAGCCACAATAGAAACGTTGACGAAACTAACCAGCTTCTCTTTGAAGCAACATTCCACATTTCCGGAAGCATAGTGCGTGACTTGTTCGCCGTCTAAAGCATCAAAGACTCGTCTGTTAAGTTCTGGAAATCGCATGCTGGCTTTGTGTTCGTAAACACTAGAATACCATATTGACTCATTCCCTTGAGGCCTCGTAAAAAATAACCGTAAGGTCAAATCACACGCTTGCAAAAGCAGCTATGCAGCAATGAATCCTAGTAAAGAACACAAAATGTAACACTTATCGGCGAATGTTTGTTATGATATCATATTGATATTACGTAAACTGCAATTTTAAATGTCTCGCCAAGTAAATATTATCAGTTCTTTCGGATACCTTGAAAACAGGCTCCTCTTTCCGTAAAAGGCGATTCATGTATAAACGAAATAGCAAGAATTTTTAAAAGATAAGAGTGAATTGGTGTGAATATTAGCTCGAGATATTCGACTTTGTACCCGCATTGGAGTCAGTCAATGTATAGGCCACTTGTGCTGTAGTCTAGTACATTTCCATACGCTTGTTCTTCCCGTGTTCATAGATGATGCCGACTTTACGTATCCCGGTGAGACCCTGGGTGGCTCTCGCGGGTTGTCGGAATGCAACATCCAAAAAAATTACCCCGACAACAACGACTGCAGCAGAAAGTACAACGCCAAATACGTCAACAAGCTGCGACGCCATATACAACTGCAAGTATGATTTCCCCGATGGTAACATCTATCAACAATTCAAGGTCTATGGGTGAGTATAGTGTAGAATAATGCTGCTTTGAGCGGCTGCAATTAACCACACGACATATGGCACGAGCACAGTTCGAAGATCCCAGCACAGAAATGAGTGCCGCCAGAAGTTCAAGCGCCAATGACGCTTTCCGAGTGCTTACAGTGCCGCCGATCATGAATGCTGTTCCAAGTGCATAGATAATACGAGTTCCACCTAGAAGGCAAGGTTTGCACATCCCCATCCTCTCTTTTGAAACGTCACTACTAGTGGATCCATGCTGGGTCCCCTATCCTGCCCCCAGAGTCGCCTTCAGCGTCTCTTTCGGCGTCTCGCAACGAGCCGACGCTTTGAAAGCGGCCGCGCCTGATGCACGCGTCCGCCCTCTTTTGCGGCCCCTACTCTCGTCGAGCATCGGCGTGTTTAGCGTTTGGCGTGGGTTGGAAGACAAGCGACGATGACGTCATGCGCAGGCCTTAATTTCTAGGTGGTGTTAGTCAAATCTCTTATCTTGATTCACCAAGAGCAAGGAGGAAGTCTGGTTGCAGTTTGCTTATTCACTTTTATACACTCTGTGTTTTCTACATGTCACCCATCTATGTTTAGTGCGATTACTTTATAATAAACAAAGTTATCCTTCGATTTTTGTGTCGCCGGAAGCGAACCGGATGGTGGCAGAGCTCTGGTGCTTGATGTGGCAGACACATGTTATATATGCATTTCTTTTTCTAGATTTACAATTTACGGAAACTTCAAACACACGGGAGTTGCGCCGGCGCGACGAGAACAAAACTCGCGTTCGCTTCTACTTTTTGCCAGAACACCTGGCACAAATCATTATGGTCCTGACTCCGAGGGTGTTACGCACCAGTTTTTGTGCGGTCATATCGTTGTCACTTTTGGCCCACTTCTTTTCTATCGCAGGGATAGGTCATCAAAAACACTAGAGGTATAAGCGTTCGAGGCCACAGTGCTGTTATCAATGTCCACTATGGAAGGTGACCACTCAGAGAAGCTCAGAATCAGCCCACTGACTTCCGTCATTCGATGCTTCTAAACTACAGAGAGGACATAGAATTAAACGTAAGACCGGCGGTCACACTTTTTGTGTAATTCGTTAGAGAAGGTCAACACTGTGTACAATATTTTAAGCAGATAGGGTTGCTATATAAAACAAGAAATGTTTAAAGCACTTGCGAATGCCGTGGTTGCTCTTACCATTACCAATTACACCTCATTGAAAATGCAGAAACTGCCAAAGTTTTAGCAGCACATAATATTCCGGAACACATTTGCTAATTTTTGATTCTCCTACACCTTGCGAACCAGTTGCAATGCGTGCAAGCCGTCGTGCTCTGTTAATGAGCGCAGTTATCTTAGAAGATAATACTTGCTTTCTTTGGAAGTGTCAAGTTCTGGTGCCGCACAGAAGCTGGAATTCACCAGTCGAAAACAAAAATTTTTAACACAGAACATGATAAGACCTCTCGGTAAATTGTGTGGTCGGTGAGAGTTTTCGCCAAATGTTTTGCTTAATCTTGGAATAATGAACAGATAAAATGTTTCAACTATTCGAATAAACCTATCCAGCAGAATGCTGAGAGGCAACGTATAAAACCGTACAAATTCGACGCTCTTTTTTAGTTTCGGTTTGTTATCGGAGAGCATCTCAGCCCCGGCAGTACGCACCCGTGGAGAGATAGTGTGATCCAAGCCTCTGCTGCGCTGTCATCGCGCGAAGCAGCAGAGGCTGGTTGCACTATTCTCCACGGGGCGCGGTGCTGCAGGGGCTGAGATGCGCTCCGATAACAAACCGAAACTAATAAAATCCGTTTAATATGAACGTGGTTTTTCAGAAAGCCGTAAAATGCTTCGCGTGCCTTCTATCGTTCTGAAATTTGTTGGATTTAGTGTATATTTATGATGCTGAGCAATTTTCTAATTGAAATCATGCCCTTAAACAGAATATTAAAAAAGTTAATTACGCAAAAATAATGAACAATATAATTATGTCCGGACTTTAATACTTTTTCTGAAATAGGCCCTGGCCCAGGACCAAAACGACACAAGCCTTTTTTTGGTGTGACGGGCAGTTTTCACAACATCGAATTTGTCCTCCCTTCGTGAAACACCCTGTATATATGAGCTTGAACTGTATGAACAAAAACGGATCCGCGAAATTCGGGCTCTTAAGGAAAAAAAATTTGTTCGTGACAACATTTCCTCTCAGCATTTACAGCGTGACACCGGCTTACAGCGGGACTCTCGGATACACAGTTCTATTGCCAGAGGTCGCATCCCATCAGGAACATCAGATGAACCGACACTGCCCGAGGCGACTTCGCATTCGCACCTCAGGACAGTAGATCTTTGTGCTCGGGGCCCACGCATTGCTGCGCAGACGTCTCCCGACTCTTTCGCCAGCCGAAAAACATCCTCTCAACAAAATGAAATTGGCAGCAATATTGTAAATTTGTCAAGCACGACACTCTCACAACAAGAGGTAGCGATTCTTTCGAAGGGCCTCAGCTTCTCCCCTGCAACGGGACGGTATGACGAATTCCAGTTATACCAGGACGTGGACAACTTCTCCCGTAGTCTACGTCTCCGAGAATATTTTCATGAGCGCCCTAGTGATGGCGGCTGCCCCTTCCCTCAAATCCAAAAAAGCACTGGACACCAAGCAACCAAAGGAACAAATACTTGGATATGTACATAGAGGTGGTACAGCGGGAAATTATAGAGTCATTTCAGAAAAAACGGGTTCCGAAATACAATCTTTCACTCTCCGAAAACAATTGCATTAAACTTCTTGGCTCCAGGACCGACATTGTTATTAAGCCAGCCGACAAAGGTGGTGCCGTTGTTGTTCTCAATACGCAGGACTACATTAATGAAGGACTCCGACAACTAAATGACCCAAAATTTTACAAAAACTTTCAGGTGACCCAACATTGCGAATCAAGTCCGTTGTTCTCAGAACACTGTCCCACTTGAAAGACAACGGTGGCATAACTAAGGAAATGTTCCACTGCATTAAGCCCTGGCACCCCAGGCCTGGGCGATTCTACACGCTACCTAAGATACACAAGGAGAATAACCCTGGAAGGCCAATAGTGTCTGGCATAGGAACAGTAACCGAAAGAATATCAAGTTTTATTGACACTATAATTAAGGAAATCCCCCCAACCTTTCCGTCATTCTTGAGGGACACGAACCATTTCATCCAGGATATATCCCAGCTAACCATACCCACAGGTTCATTTCTGGTAACATTGGACGTAACTGCGCTGTACACCAACATTCCGCACGATGACGGCATCGCAGCGGTAATTGGAGCGTATGTGAACACCCAAAACTCTTCAATCCTCGATTGTCAGTCCTTAACAAAATTGTTACGACTCGTGCTTGAATGCAACCATTTTGAATTCGAAGATGAACATTACCTCCAAATTAGCGGAACCGCCATGGGCACAAAAATGGCCCCAAATTATGCCAACATTTTCATGGCGGAATTGGAGGGTCGGTTCCTCGCAGATCGTCCGATTCGGCCATATTTCTATAAAAGGTACATTGACGATATTTTTATGATATGGACAGGCACAGAGGACGAACTCAACACATTTATTTCGGAATACAATTCGGCTCATTCCTCTATTCGGTTCACCCACAACGTTTCGCAGCGGGCAATTAGTTTCTTGGACGTTACCGTCGAAATTCAGGATAACAAACTTTCCACTAAACTCTACAGAAAACCCACGGA
This sequence comes from Ixodes ricinus, assembly GCA_037355805.1. NCBI lineage: Eukaryota > Metazoa > Arthropoda > Arachnida > Ixodida > Ixodidae > Ixodes > Ixodes ricinus. The sequence continues at coordinate 20,069 of JAZHYW010038853.1, read as the reverse complement.
CAGGCAACAATATCTTAACTACGACAGCTGCCACCCCCGCCACTGCAAAAATAGTTTGCCCTATTCTCAGGCGCATAGGTACAAACGAATATGCAGCAACGAGCAAGACTTCAAACAAAACGCAGATAATCTAACGACAGCACTCATTAGGCAAAATTATCCGCCAGGCGTCATCAACAGTGCTATAGAAAAGGCTAGTAGACTAGACCGCACGACAGCCATCAACAAAACAAGCGTTAGAAACTCAGAGAATAATCAATATAATTTAGTGCTAACCTACGCAAGTAACCTTCCCAACATCAACAACATCCTACGCAAAAATTTTAATATTCTCTCACAAAACCAGCGCCTTCAATCTGTTTTTCCGCAGGCTCCACGCGTCGTCTACCGTCGAGGAAAAAGCCTTAAAGACATGCTTGTACGATCCAAAACCACACATGAGGAGTTCCTGGGATCTCGGCCATGCCGGGTGCCGCGGTGCAAAGTGTGTAGCCACATGACGGAATCCGTGGAGGCAAAAAGTACAAATTCGGACTTCACCTTTAGGATAAACGGAAATTATAACTGTAACTCAGCTAATGTTGTCTATCTGTTGCACTGCCGGGTATGCAACATGCAGTATATTGGACAGACCGACCTCCCCTTCCGTCAAAGATTTAACAATCATAAGTCCCACCTTAACACACTTCCCAAACTCCCGCTCTCCAAACATATGCGTCTCGATCAACACCACATAAACAAAATATTTGTAACTATACTTCAATCGGGATTCAGTACAGCACGCGAAAGGGAGCAAAGGGAATCGTACCTAATTAAAAAGTTTAACACACTTCGAGCGGGCATTAACGAGAGCGCCGGCCTGCTTAGCTGCTTACATCTTGAACGGTTCACCTCCTCGGAACCCCCACGTTGACGGGAAAACGAACAGACGAAGCCCCCTGCTTAGAGTTGTCTCTGCACTGGACATCATTACGACCTCGAGGAATGTCTTCGCTCTCGGGTGCGAGATGGGGAGGCGGGCGGTGAGAAAAATAATAAAAATAAGGAAAATGGATGAAGTAGAAAAAAGGGGGGGGGGGGATAGACTTGCACGTGAGTGTGTGGGTGTGCGGGTGGGGGGGGGGGTGGAGAGGAGTGTTTGGGTGTGTAACATGAACTATCGCGCGCCTCGGTTCGCGCCCGAGCTGCTCCTGTGTCTCTGCTGGCTCTTCTTGGCCACCCGGGCGCGCTTTTGGGCCCACTTGCCTCCTTTTTACAATATATATATATATGTATATATATAGAACAGCACCTGGGATAAACAGAAAGCAGTCGAGAGAAGTATATGTAAGATATTTGCTTATGGAGATGGTCTTCCAAAACGAGAAAGTCGCCAGAAGTTGTGTACGAAAACGTTTCGGGCCTGCCAGGTCCGAAACGTTTCCCTACACAACTTTTTGGCGACTTTCTCCTCGTATTGGAAGACCATCTCCATAAGTGCAAATATAATTTGGAATATATATATATATATATATATATATATATATATATATATATATATATATATATAGGAATTAGGAACCTTAACATCCGCAACTCCAACCGTTGTATTCTTGATTCAACCAAACACTGAAGGAAAAAAACGAACAAACAGAAAAACCATCTCGAATTCAGCAACAAATTTATATTGTATATCCATTCTATAACTATAAAACCTCCTCGCCAATAGCAAACACCTCGCATTGTATAAAATTCGAACATAAAATTGTGTTTACTTCACGTACAAATTTTATTTTTGCAAACAATCGAAAATGTGAACAATTTTAACCCGCTACCTTGCCATTGGAAGCGTTCGAAAAGTAGCTATTGCATTAAAGTATCCCCTGTTACCGATTCTAGAGAAGTGTAGGGGCTCGCTGGGCAGGCAATAAGTTGGACAAACGAAAATGGTTCTTTTTTTAAGTATCACGAAAAACACTAGCATTGCTTGCGTTGACGCGTGGCATAAGTGTTACTTTTAAAATTAAAAATAATATTTTTGTATGATAAAGAAACATTATCCTAGCCAGTGCATAAGAGTATCCTGGTGGATGAATACAAATTTTCACCTAAAAATATTTCGTTCTTTTTTTAACTCGATTTGCGAATTAGTAGGAATCTAGACTCCTAGGTTATTTTTATAGTAGGAAATACCTTGAGGCAAAAACTTCAAGTTTCTTTGAATGATCATTAGTTATTTTAAATATCTACGTAAATATCGTCGTTTCGTATGTCGTGAAAACGGGGTAAGCTTTCACGTCTCGACTTTTTCCGATGGTGCAAGCTGTTTTAACCGTTGTCACAACGACCCCTCAAGAAAAAAAGAAAAGAAAAAAAGGTAATTTTTTTGACGAATAGTATCTGCGAGTTGCTGCTAGTTATAAAAAGGCCGTCGTGCGCAGCTGTGCCAGATTCGCAGCATTACAAAGCACATTGACCCTGTGTTTACAATTGCAGTCGTGGTTGTAGCCGCTTTATGAAGAAGTCATAGAGGCACGAAGGCAAACATTACACGACTAACTTTCAGCAAAGAATGTCGACAAAGGCGTGGGATAAAATGGTTCAGGTGGGCGTGTGATGTGGCTTAAGGCTTATTTGAATACGTTAGCATTAGTAACTAAATTACAGCAAAAAGCTGACGCCCTCTGTCTGCAGACAAAGCCGTTGAAAGGGAAGTGCTCCGCGTAGATAGGAGGAGACTAGTTAAGGAGAAAGCCAAGAGGAGGCGACGTCACTTGGTGGAGTTCAACGCTCTCCCGAGAAATGAATGAAGCGCGAACGCAGCAGAAGGCAGCGGATTCCGCTGTTAAGTGTGCAAGACGACAGAGGATCGGAAGCAGTTCCTAGCTCGGCTGGGAGAAATGCGGCTAAAAAATGGCGATGTTGTTGCGGGACTGCATGCGACACAGGCTTGGGCGAACGGGCTCGGCGAGCCCGCGTCGCCGGAAAATAACTAAAGGAAGATCCATCGGTGGATTCTTCGAGAATGCGTTAAGGTGACCCATCGGGAAACGCCACACGCGTCCCTCGCGAAAACGCTAACATCTGACCCCGTAACAAAGCCAAAAACAGGCACTCAGAAAAGTGGAAGCAAAAAAGAAACCTGAAATGTAAGCAAAAACGGAAAAGTGAAGGGTTCAGCGTTAGCGTTTCCCAAAGGTGATAGGCGTGAGAAGGAGGTCTTGCATTCATAAGCACGCGAGCGCAATCGAATTTTACAACAAGTGTTATGACATTCCAAATGTCTGATATTTTAAAGTTACTGGGCTCTAATATTATTTGAACATCAAATAAGAAACAAAAAAAAACGGACGTTTTTTTTTACAAACTATATATATATATATATATATATATATATATATATATATATATATATATATATATATATATATAAACATATCTTTTTTCTGAGGTGTTTTTTGCGAAATCTTTATTTTGTATATCTACACCCGTTCCTGGGCCTTACTACAAGATTCTCACGGAAACTTGCGATGGCGTTGTTTTAAATCTCGCAAATTAGAGATATTTGCACACATCTAAACGTTTTCACGTCTTGTTTATCCTTACTTTGTTACGTCAATTTCAAATTCTGATATATTAGGTGTTCTTAAGAGATATGCGCGTAGAATTATGCTGCCCGCGATAACAAATCAGAGAAAGCAGACGATAGAGGCGAAGCGACGTTCTTTTAGCAATCGCTTGGCGTTGCCCCTAATTGGCATTCATTTCGCTGGAGTTGGCAATAGAGCTGGAAAAAGTAACATGTTTTTGGCTGTTGGGATTTAAATATGACCTTTACTCGTCATGGTGCTTGTAAAGTCAAAGGATTTCTTTATTTGCTGTTTACATCTAAGTCATAGTTATCCTGTTGACTTCATCACCAAGATAATTAAATATGAATATTGTTTTAATCGTTTGGCCCTTCTATCGACACTCAGCTAATACAAGGTCAACTTTTGACAACCAAGGGTTGAAATTCTATGGTCTTAAATATTTAGGTAAAAATTGAATTGATATACTTAGGGCATTAAGCCCTTATGAAACATTTTATAGGCCAGACAACAACGTTTATTGTTGAAAGTTCATTTCCTCAGTGATCTAGAAAATGCGAACTGGATAAAGAAATACCCTTTGCAAGCTCCTGTGATATGAACTACTAAAATTTGTGCCGCATAAAAATATGTTATTATGGCTCTAGTGTCTTTTGATATAGACGTCTAGACAGCCTGCTATATATTTTATTGCAGCGCCTGTAAGAACAAGGGAGTAATACAGCAAGAGTCATGCTTTAGCTGTCACTATATTTTTCCATAAATTGTGAGTTTTAGGTTATTGTGGTGATTTATTGATATAAAGTAAAAAACAATAAACAACTTGAGGAAGTTACAGAAGCCCATATGTTGAGTTTTGATTGCATGAAGCTTAAAAGTTCAGCTGATATCATTGGTGGTTATGGAGATGGAAGTAGGGCGTGGGAGAGTGGGGGGGGGTTGTCTCAAATATTGCATCACAAAATAATAATAAAACAAATTATGGTTTTTTGTTTGTGCTAGCTCAGGATATCCCAATCTATATAAGTATATAACGTGGTTTGCGGCTTTTAACGAACGGCAGTGAATTTCGAAACATTACCACAATCGTTTTTGCAAACGTTCGTAGTGAATTATAGTATGACACAATAGAGAATACTGACGACTTTGGCCTTAGCAGGATAGAACAGAATACTTAACGAACTCTGGAAGTAATGGTTCAGACATCGATATATATCATAATCATACGATATTTCCAGCACCTGCCTCGCCTTGGACAACAGGCAGATCGTCAACAAAAACACCACCGACAACCGCAACACCATCAGCCATTGAAATCACAACGGTCACATCGGAAACACCAATATCGGCGGAAACATCGAACAGATCATCATCTTCTATGACAACAGTTAGCTGGTTAACAAAAACACCAATGACAACCGCAAGGACATCAACGAGAAATCCAACAGCGCGTGAGTATGATGCGGCGATTTCTCCAATGTCGATAAGACTAGGCCTTCCAAGGCGAGATAGTTCAATATGAGTTTCGCAAGTGTTCCTATTGCTATCAATATACAACCGCTTTACCATCTTTACCACAGGATCCTGTTTTTTATATAATTCTTTCAAATGAGTTATGTCGACAAAGCAGAAATGGCTAGTTTGTATTTTCAAGTTCTATACGAAAAGAGTGGTTCCTTCGCGTCATGCGTTTTTGCTATATGCTAAATAGATTCGCGCAATACTCAGTCGCTCTGAAATGTAAAGCAAATGGGTTATCAATAAATATTTAACTGAAATCATATCCGAAGTCCGCTAATGCATAGAATGTGTATTTAAAGTTGATTATTTAAATTTGATTATACTGTTCTTAGAATCCCTTTCGGAGTAAGGGAGGTGGAAAATAAAATACACCTACTCGTTTTACCTAAAAAGCAAATTTAGCGGGAAAACCTACGTCATGTGTTTTAAAGTAAAAAATACCTTAGTTCCGTGACGCGAGGTTCCGGTGGCATGTGACCTGGCGTTCCGTGACGGCATGTTACGAGACATCCATTTCTGGCGAAATATTGTGGTTATAATTATAATTAATTTATAATTGACATGGTGTCAAGCTGCGATATCAAGTGAGCTGAGGTCACAGCTTTTCGACGGGACCGGCAGTCATGGGACGTCAAGTCACGTGACAAATATTTCTCTGCTATTCATAACGACGAATTTGCCGTTGGGGATTAAGGTTTTGTTTGATGTGTTGTGCATAAGGCGACGCGTTCATATTACAGGATAACGCGGTCTAAAATCGTGTTGTCGCCTGATGCTCTGAATTCACATTCATTCCCGCCTGACTTTAGGCGGGGGGGAGGTATGCACAGGCATGCGGAGAAATTGGAATTGTATCTGGGATTATTGGGTTAAGTTGAAAGAAAATAAAACCTCTTTATGCTTGATGATATGTCTCCTCCAACAAAACAGGGAAATATTTTATAGAGGATATCACAGCTGAATGAGAACTAATTTAGGGGTATTTTACCCATGTGGCACTGCTGGTGCTACCTTCTTGCCTGTTCGTACTGCGCTAGACCGAAAAGTGCCGTCTTTCAATACACGAAACTCAACTCTGCTACGTCACGCCGCGGTGGTGGCGCGTCGGGCGCACTTCGGGTCTGGGGCGGTGGGCAGAAGTCGCCGCGCGAGACGTGCATTCCTGTGTTCGTTCGGGAGAAACCACCCAAAAAACGTACCACCTCGTCAAAATGCTGCGATGGGGGCTGTACCAACAGAGTCTGGAAAATTTGAAGATCAGTTTTCATCTGTTTCTGCTCCCTCCGTTCGTCCGCGAACGTGGATAGTAGCCGTGAAAAGGGCGAACCAGACGCTGTCGAACTACGATTGCTTGTGCGGGCAACACTTTGTGGTCGCCAGATGTATTTGTTTTGTTCCAACATGTACGAGAGAAAACCGCCAATTTGTCCGGACCACCCGCGGGTTCAGTGCGTCTTCAAATTCACACGGCCCCCTGAACGTTCGAACTTTCGTGTGCTCTTTCAAACTTGTGTTTTTTGTCGTCTGCTCGTTCAAACAGAAGCGGCCCGTAGACCAAACTCTGACCCGGTGATTGCAATAAGAAGTAATTGCAGGCCTCAAAAGACTTAAGTAGGCTCGGTGTAAACAGTACCGTAGTGAAAAATACACAAGGCCGAGGGCTGGTGTGACTTGATGTGACACCAGACTTTTTCACAGATGTGATTTGGGACATTTTCATGCCAGCAATCTGGTGTTCTGGTGTGACACCAGCAACCTGTTGCTCTGGTGTGACACCAGCAATCCGGTATTCTGGGGTGACATCAGGTTTTATTGTGGTGATACCAGAGCACCTGTTGGCTGGGTGTTGGTTTACTCACAAAAAGTGTACAATGATAAGTTTGACAACAACACTGCTGTCATAATTACTTCATTCAAAAAAGCAAAAAAAGAACGAAAAGTAAAGCTTCGGAAGTTTTACTGCTGTAGGGAGTTGGCTGTGATCAACTGGAGCTTGTCCGGAGCCACTGCCCTGCGTCGAAGAACCGGACGCCCTGTCGTTCCGCAATTTTTGGCCTTTCAACTTGCGGTTGACTCGTGTCTTAGTTACGCTGATCCGTTCCGCGTACCCCTCCGCGCAAGTTATCTCCTCTTCGAAGGCATCATATTCGACAGGTGGCTCGATTTCCTTGACCAGCTCTTTCAGGAAGCCTCTTTAAGTAGAAGAATATCAAATCTTTCTTCGTGCTCACCGACGTCGGTTGGATCCGTGGCCAGCAGGACGCCAATCTCGTTGATCTGTGTTGTGGCGGCTCGCAGGAGTCCTGTTTCGCTTCAGGCGGTCGACGCCTTCCTGGCTCGTAGTAGGCATGAGCTGGCCGTTAATACCCGGGTTTTGGCACCGAAAACAGTAATAATCAATAGCTTTCTTTGTTGTTTCGCTACCAGACCAAGCTCGTCGGAAGTCAGGATAGCGCACCAACACACATCATTTCGGCTACGACTCACAGAGAAGACTCCTTTATTTTTCAATCTTCAACAAGAATACTGGTGGAAAGGGAAAGGGAAACCCCCGAAGAGGCGAGCGCCCCAAGCTGCTCAAGGCCGCCCGGCAAAGTGCTGGGGACGAGGGGGACACTTCTTGAGCACAAACGAAGCCCGCTGCGGGGTCTGCGGAGACCACCAAAACGGGAGGAAACGAGGCACTACGTCGGGGAAGGGGCGTCACACAAACTAATGAAAAACACGCTCGCGGCCGGGGGACAAGTCAACTAAAATACAACACTGGCGTGACATCAAACTGCGTGGTGTGCACACCAGGCTACCTGGTGGCCAAATGAGCCTGTGTGCGGTGTGACACCAGACTCTTGGTGTGCCCACCAGGCTGGTGTGCGGGTACACCAGCGTTTCTGGTGGGCACACCAGACTGGTGTGCTCGATACACCAACATTGCTGGTCTGCACACCAGATCGTCTGGTGTCAAACCAGGATTCTCTGATGTCACACCAGGATTGCCTGGTGTATTTTTCATTCGGGTAGATAAAAGATGTTGATTATTGGTACCAGTCGTCATCAACGACTTGTTACGGTTGGTCTGTTCCCGCTTCCGATTTTCAGTTTGGACGTCGATCATCGCCATTGCCTTCTACACTTTTGCAGCGAGAGCAACGTCGCGACCGAAAATAGCTAGAAGAATCTCATCATGGTTTGGCGTCCACTCTGCGGCGTTCATGCGAATGAATCGCCGCACGTCAAATTATTTACGCAAAGTTTAGCGGCGTAACGAGCCTTGATAATTTCGCTCAGGCGATTAAAGTGGGAAGACATTGCTATGAAGAACGTAGAATCGACAATTCCAACGCGAAAAATAGTATGCAGACTCACACAGACGCCGACAACGTGACATTCCAATGGTTTGTTGAGGCGGAACGCGGTGCTTCTTGCCCGCACTCCATTGCGCATGCGTTCGAACTGTCGTCTGCTCTTTCAAACTTGTCTGCTTTTTGTCGTCAGCTTGTTCAAACGACTGCGGCCCGTAAATCAATCATTGACCGGGTAATTGCGATAAGAAGTAAGTGCAGGCCTCAAAACACTTTTGAAGATTGGTTGGGGTAAGTAGGCTAAGTGTAAACAGTAGATACAAAAAATTGTTGATCATTGTTACCAGTGGCCATCACGGACTTGTCATGCCCGATTCTAGTTGCGGTTTTCAGTATCGACGTCCACCATCTCAGCTACGGTCCACGTTTTAGCAGCCCGAGCGACGTCGCGACTGAAAATAGCGAGCAGAATCTCATCGTGGGAGTCAGGCTTTAGCGCCCATTCTGCGGCGTTCACGTGCAATGAATCGCCGCACGTCACATTATTCACGCGAAGTTTTGCGGTGTAACGAGCCTCGTTAATTTTGCTGAAGCCGCTCAAGTAGTCAGACATTGTTAGGAGGACGCAGAATCAACAATTCCAACGCGAAAAAGAGCACGGGGCCTCACACCGACGCCGACAACACAATTCAATGGTTTGTTTAGGGGCGATGGCGAGCCTCTTGTCCACCGTCTACCGCGCATGCGCGGCGCCGGTGGCGTCCGATAGGGGCGCTCCGGTTAGTTTGTAAACATGAGTTGGTGTATAAGAAAACAACAACAAAGACAAAAAGCATCCCTGTTTTTTGCATAGCTTCACTTTGAATGCTTGACCCAGAAGTGAAGGAGCTGAGTTTGGGGAAAATCGGGAGACGAATATCTCATTCTTTGTGGATTAGGCAGAAAAAAGACGAAGACTGCTGTAGAGGAAGGCTTTGCGCGACTTCGTCTGTTCCGTCTGTGTTTCGTAAGCTTGGGCTAGATGCGAGGAAGCAGGAGTGGGGTCGTAATACTAATACAGTTTGAGAGGAGCCTGCGCCCAAAAACTTAACTACACGCACTCTTTTAACGGAAACATCATAATTCCAGATTTAAAAAAAATCTGAATTTGACTGATGTTATTATTTACGATAAAGTGACAATCTGCAAGTATTTTTTTTAATTCAGGGATTTAGCGAGGGTACTCGCAATAAACTTGATATGAACTTTTATATAGGTTTATTTCATTTTATCTCCGTTGTTTAGTTGTCACCTCTATATATGCTTAAAAATACGAAAAAGTCAGACAAAGAGGTCGGACAGGACAGGCATCTTTCGAAAGATGTTTGTACTTTCCATCCTTTTTGACAAACTCTTTCGTTTTTTTGCATCTTATACTACCGCGCTCAATCCAAGTCTATATATGTTTTAGCCGTTCGAGGTACACTCAACTAAAAAATTCTACAAAGAAGCCTAAGACTGCTTACGTGTAGGAATGCGAAAGAATTCTTACACGCAGTTCATTCATACAAGCAGAGCGCCACGCCTTCCTTTTTCACACGGTGCTCCGGCGTTGACATCACTCTCCCTCACAAGGCAGGCACGGCAAACCCCGCCGTCTCCACGATGGCTTCCGTTACGAAAGATCTGGGTTGATGTGTTTTTTCTTTGTATTTGATATCTCAGGCGTGTCCGCTTTGACCTTGAGCGCCCCCTCGATTTTATGACGAAGCATCTGTGTTGGTGTGCTTTGCATTGTGTTTTATTTCTGAGGGGCGTGCTCGGTAACGTATTGGCGTGACCATCTTTCGGGCACAACGCCGCCGCTTTTTCGCGTAAAGGGACAAGTAAGGCTTTCGTCTTAAAATAAATTTTTATTTGATATTAACCATATGACATCATGTGCGGAAAGACAAAAAAGGGCAAAATATATGTCTTGACTCGACGCATGCCCTGACAAATTTTGTCACAAAATTAGTCACTTACGCGAGAAAAAAAAACAGTCTTAGTTGCGTCATTCCAGTTATTTCATAGTGCAACGAAATGTTATTTTATTTCCACGTAGGACCACTAATGGCGAATTCGGGTGGTCAGTCGTCGGCAACTTATTTTGCCGGAAAGCCGGCAATAGCGTTCCCCTGGTCAGTTTCCGGCCGGCGCGCACCGTTCGGGTGGTGGTTCTCCGGCAAGCACCGGGAACTTTCCGGCGCTTTTTCCGCCCGAGCTCCAAACGGCCGGGCGAACAAGCGCCAGACTGTATCCGGTGTCGTCACTTCCGAAATGGGAAAGAAGGTAAGTGAGAAAAAATTGAATGAAAGATACAAAACTGATGTGAAGTCAGTTCAGCAGCCACTACTCGAGTCAATCCAAGATAGCTAGCGGTGTCGCGCGGGCGAGAGGCGAACTAAATGGCCACCGTCTGGCGTTTCGTGTTCGGGTGCTGAGGGTCACGTGGTGTGCCGCCGACGCGTTTCTGGTTGCCGGTTCCGCCGGCTCGGTCTCGCCGGCGATTGACCACCCGAATTCGCCATAAGCATATGTCACTGAAATGATGTCCTGGGCTAATCACACTTGCCTCAATAAAAGTGGCTCCGAGAGATTACTGAGTTCAACGTTTCTTCTGTGGCATCAGGGTGAATAAAATATCAATTCAGCCACGAGCAACCATACTTAAAGCCGAATACCATTTGGAGATAAAGATACAATACAAATCGTTGACGTACGGAGAGTATGCATATAAAACAGAATAACACCCAATATAAAACAGTAACTCTTTCATTGAGTACAACGCTTTTTTTGGCATCCTCCTTTAGTTGCGTTTGCAATTTGCCTGCTCTCCCATGGCTCTTTCAGTTCCAGAATATTGCCACATGATGTTTTGAATGTTCCTGGGAAGCTGAAGCGCTTCGTGCAAGCGTTATTTTATCGCTTACCTGTTTACTTACGGAGTACTGTCGTCTGCATGAGATGATCTTTGCTACCACGTCTCACATCAGTTGCATTTTCGAAGCTTTATAAAACCGTCCTAATGCTGCATGACCGAAAATTATAAAACTCGCTGCATGTTTTCGAACACACCTTGGCTGTTATTAGTAATTATAACCATAAATTCTGACAAGTGGTGACTAGGTCGGTTTATGCTTAATTTTCGTTAAGGACCGATTTCGTAAATGTACATGCACAGATATACGGAGCTTTGGTGACGTCAAGCAGCCACAACCCTGCGTGCAACCTCCACCCCTGAACTCGTTCGCGTTTATGGCTTCGGAAACCGAGCAAAAGCACGATACGCGAAAATGGTAAACATGACACCAGCCTGAGGCCCTTTTCATAATTGTATTATACTATGGAATAGTTTTAATGAAGAACTCCTTAGAGATTATAAGCGGCAAAGCTCCCACAAACTGTTTCCGGTGGCGTGTTCCCTTTGTAAATTGCGCAATCGCCACTCTTCTGAAACCACGCCCAGAGACAAAGGCGCCGGGCGCAGTTCCTCGCCTGCTTGCACCAAAGTGTGCAGCCCTTAGGAGGAATTACAGAATAATTGAAGAGTGCTCTTGTACAGGTTTGAGTGGATGCTTAAGCTGCGCTAGTGTACATGGCCGACAGCTTTCAATTCAGTGCCACGAAAAGATGCGACAAGCAAAATGCGCGCGGCACGCGCCGTAGGCTTGGTGCATAGCACGCTCAAAATCGGTTTACAGCAAAACTCCGATAATTAGTTGCATCTCAGAAAATGGGTCTAAGCAGTCAGCGACGCTTTAAGTATTACGTAGGGATGCCATGGCAACGCGGAATACCTCGCCGCCGTGCGCATTCCACTGAATTTGAAGAGGTGATGCTGCCAATGCAGGGAGCTAGCCCAAATTGACTTTGCCACAGCCAATCCAGAATTTTGTGATCTAGAGTTCCGAATAACACAATGTCAAACCCAAAAAGTACATACTTTCAATGCTGTACTTACTGGGGTGGCTTGTAGTGGCGACATGAAAATCTGGCTATTCCCTATCCAACCTTATTTATGAGCTTCTAAATAGTACGAACAATTGTATCCCTCAGCATGAGCGCGTGCGCAGAGATGCTATAGCAAACGCTTAATTTTGATGAACTAGTCGAAGCATAGTTCTTTTTATTCTAAGTGCGAACGAAGTCTAAAATACCAGCGCCGTGCTAATATTTGAACGGATTGTCGTGACACCAGCTGTCATGATAACTCTAGGGTTGTCTTGCTGCCTAGCGCGTACAACTTTTCAAATTTAGATTTTGTAACACCGAACGTTCTGTTTCGCTTTTTTGTCTCTTTTGTGAGGCGAGAACAAGTTAGAATGATAGCCAGCTTAATGCAATAGAGTTACTTGCAAGTCATGTATAGCACCGCCAGGCCACTGGAAAATATGATTCCAGTAGTCGCCCTCAAAACTATGTTTGACAAAGACGACATCAGCATTATTTAGCGTCTTGTTATGCGCAACAAACGGATTTTGTATAGGGGCATCAGACGATAAAATTGTTTGTCAGAATTCGTTATGTTTTAAGTACTCGCGCGCAAGTTGTCGTTTATCTTGCAATAAAACAAAACTGAATTTAGTAATATGAAAATAAATGGAAGGCGTAGGACAAAATGGTAGTCTACCTGGAGCGAGGTGAACTTCTCGTCTTGAGCGGAAAGGGGAGGTGGAAAAAATATAAAAATTACGAAGGGGAAAAAAGAGATTGAAAACTTTGAGGTGGGACGTATAGAGTAATTAGGTCGGACGCTTTTCGCGAAGCGATATGAACTGATTAGGTTTTCTTTTTTTTAAGTCTAGAAGGTAGTTCCGCCGCATAAATCAGGTTCAGCACCGGTTAGTGTGACGCTGACCGCTTAAATCAAGCTCTTCTCTGTGACACGAGTCTTTTGCATTGTGCTGGCATTATTGTCAACCTTGCCTAACGTATCCATTAGTGTCTTTCTGTGATCCTCTGACGTTAGTCCCGCCCAGAAAGCACGCTATATGTGTTAGGGTCACTTGCACGAGGGGCGATTAGCTGTGTTCTACCGCCTGAGGTGAAATTACGACTGAAACCAAGCAGGTAGAATGATCATTGGATTCCTTGAGAGGTCAGTTAGGCATGACCGGTGTGAATACATTTTTATGAGCGTGGGATAAGCATGTGATGTAGACTAAAACATCGCGAACTAGTGTATCTTATTCATAACAAGGAAATGGTACCACCAGGAATCTTCTGGATCCCTTAAAGAACGACGCTCAACAGCAGTGTAATAGCTTTGTCTAAATTTTGGAAATATGTCTGAAGATAGCTTTGCCTTAATTTAGAAATAATGACTCACGAGTTTCACTTGCAAAGCAGGAAGATAGCCGCTCGTCATAACAGGGGATTTCAACGCAGCGCATCCGGCCGTGGGGGTACCGCCACCTTACCGCTAAAGGCAGAAGAAATGCGGAGGTGCTTGACCAGCAGCGACTCTCCCTGCTTGCGGACCCGGAGCCGCCAACACGGATCGGGACGAGCAGGTGCCGGGACACGTGCCCCGACCTAACGATGGTGAGAGGCATCCGGAATCAAAGATGGGTGAACACCGGGTAAAATCTCGGAAGTGTCCATTACATTCTGTGTACAAGCTGGAAGACCGGGGACTTTGGGAGAAAGCAGATCGGTAAAGCAAAGATTGTACAGTGGGAAAGTAGCGCGAGCAAAGAGGGCGAAGCGTTGCGACCATTGACAATATCGAGGAATGGACAGGGGAATTAGTCCAAAGCCTCGAGCGGTATACGACGGTGGAGGACACAACTGAAAAAAAACCCGGAAGTGGACACACATCTGCTGCACCTGTGGGAGGCGCGAAGGTCATTAACGAAAAGGTGGAAAAGACAGAGCGGCAACAGAAAGCTGCGAAAGAAGATTGCAGAACTGAATAAGGAGGAGAGGATTATGCATTGCGACTTTCAAGGCAAAACTGGTACTCTCTGTGTGACGGGATGCAAGGCAGCTTAGGTGCTCCCACAAACCTGGAAACTTCTTCGGGCCCTGGTGGATCCGGAGGGTACAAGAACGGTGGCACAGAACAAGATCACTTCCATCATGCATAAGGAGGGGGTTGAAGGCGACGAAATTACGGAGCGCCTGGCTAGGAAATACCTGTGCCGGGACCCCCTGGTTGACCAACCAGACAATAAGAGAAAAACGAACGAGGTGCTCGATAGGCCAATAACGCTGGGGGAACTCGAGGCTGCACTGGTGGGGATGAAGAAGAATTCGGCGCTTGGGCCGGACATGATCACAGCGAGGCAGTTATACAATCTGGATGAAGGATCGTTGCTGGAGCTTGTGCGCCACTTCAATGAGGAATATTGGAGGACGGGTACCACCCCGGAGAGCTGGAAGAAAGCTGAGGTACGATTTATTCCAAAACCCCGAAAATACTTTAGTCAGGGGAACTTCAGACCAATTTCTTTAACATCATCCCTGGGAAAGGCGTTTGAACGAATAATCAATGCGAGACTAACCACGCATATTGAGGACAATTCGTTACTGGCTCATACACAGTTTGGATTCCGTCCGCACAGGTCGACGCAAGAGGTGTTGTTGTGGCGGTATAAGGACTTACTCGAGAGCCCGGCGCGAGCGAAAACAAGGTGCATTTTAGCGCATGATGTCAAAGGGTCATTGATAACGTTACGCATGGAAGTATACTAGAAGGACTTAGTCAAATTAACTAGCGGGGAAAGAACGTATAACTACATACGAAGTTTTCTTTCGAAACGTCAAGTGCTTCTCTCACTGGGGGACTATAGATCGGATCCCCTAACACTGGGGCCACGAGGCACGCCGCAAGGGGCGGTGCTCACACCCCTACTTTTCAACTTGGCAATGATAAACCTGCCGGAGAAGCTAAAGAATATCCCAGAGGAGGAGCACGCGATATATGCCAATGATATTACGATCTGGTGCAAGTCCGGGAGCGACTGTCAAGTTGAGGAGAGGCTGCAGGCAGCGGCCGATATTACGCAGATTACGCGCGGAGCCAGGGGCTTCAGTGCACGCCGGAGAAGTCGGAGTTGCTGGTCATGAGGAACCCACGGGAAGGACTCATAACTCACATCAATGTCAAAATGGACGGACAAGAGGTTCCCAAGCCGCAGGAGGTGCGAATCCTGGGGCAGCTTATCCCACAGGGAAGGAACAACAAGAGCACACTTGACAAGCTCACAAAGGCGACGGTACAGATCAACGGCATGTTGCAAAGAATTCGCAACAAGCAACACGGACTTAAAGAAAGGAGGCCATGCAGCCAGTGCACGCGTTTGTAGTGTCGAGGGTGATGTATGGACCCCCACATTTAAATCTCACCAAGAAGGAGGTAGAGAAGCTCGACATACTGCTTCGCAAGGCATACAAGAATGCCCTGGGACTGCCGGAATATGCAGCCACTAAAAGGCTACTTAAGTTGGGAGTGCGCAACACCTTTGAGGAGCTGGCCAACGCCCAGATTGGAGCGCAAATCAGAAGACTCGGAGGAACGGACAGCGGTCGCTGGCTGCTCGACAAGCTGGGGTTGGCGAACCCGAACGCCGCCTCCTTACGACAACAGATCGAGCTGGATGACCATATTCGAGCCGGTGTTCAAACAAGCAGAATTCCGAGGAACATGAACCCGTCACGGGACGCGGAAATGCGTATGGCAAGGTCCGAGGCCCTCGCTCGGACCTGGGATAGCCGAGCAGGCACCCTCTACGTTGACGCCGCGGGGCCTGTTAGTGGGGTGGCCACGGCAGCCGTGGCTACCTCGGACGGGAGCAAGATCGTCACGAAAGCCTCCTTCAAAATTTCTTGTGCTACGGAAGCCGAAGAGGTGGCCATCGCACTGGCTAACACTTGCAACCCAATAGCAACTATAATATCGGACTTTCAGGGCGCCGTTCGCAACTTCGCCGCGGCTTCTGTGAGGGGAGGTGGTGGGCGGGCTAATGAGAAGGCACCCCCAGCAGGCGGCTCAGATCTTCTGGTCTCCTGGCCATATCGGGCATCCAGGAAATGAGGTGGCTCACGCCACAGCCCGAGATTCTTTTCCGAGCCGGGACTCTATTCCTGCCTCAGGTGTGGAGGACCGGTGGTCGTTCTCCAAATGTCTACTGGACATCCAACTTACACGTAAGAGGTTTCCAGCACCGCATAAGTCCCTGAGCAAGGATGGGGAACACATCCTTCGACGGCTTCAGACGGATACATTTCTCACCCCAGACAAGCTACTCACCTGGTTCCCGGACAGATACGCGCCGGCAGCCTGCCCGTGGTGCGGGTGGCAAAAGGCAGACACATACCACATGGTGTGGGCCTGCGAGAAGAATAAAGAAACTTCCCAATGTGAAGCAAGCGAAGAGGAGTGGTATGCGGCGCTCGCAAGCGAGGACCCGGTTAAGCAACAGCTGCTAATCCGGCAGGGCCAAGGCTGGCGCAAGCATGTGGAGTCCTGGAATGGGTTCACACATCTAAATTCTACTTCTTCTCTATCTCTTTTTACCCCTAACCCCTCCCCTCTCTCCCGCCTTTGTGCAGTAAAGATGTTTTCAACAACAACAACTACAATCCTTCTTTCAGAAAGGCCTGTACTTTGTTTCAGCTCAAGTCCAGAGGCAGCCGATGCTACAAGTGCGAGCTCCAAGCTTTCACCGTCCCTGCCAAGCACGCGCTCCTGCAGTGCAAGCACTGTTCAGGGCCACATGCTCGAACTTGTAGCATGGACTGCGTCTGGACTTCAGGTGAAACGAAGTATAGCATAACTGAACGGTTTAAACTGTACCGACCACTTTGCGTCTTTCAAAAAATCAAACTACGTGTGCTCAGTACAAGGAGAAAACCACCTCTCTATTCTTCAAGCGCATCGTTTAATATAATTAAAATGCTTTAAGTTTTAGAATAAAGCTGCTTAGTTGTGCGTCTGTTAAGTTTCAAACATAAAGAATGACTTAAAAATAATTAAAAAAATGAACAATGCGACCCTTTGAGTACTTTCTGTAAGCTGTATATATTATCTGCGTTTCGATGTTCGCCACTTTCACGACCTATAAGGGGCGCACTGATGCCTATCAAAATGACTCTCATCTGGATGATCGTCGTAGTACAGCATTGCGATGCTGGGTCGGCGACGCGTAAATATTTCTAGCTTTGCTTTATACGCGCAGTATTAGAGCCTTAATCATTTTGTCTCCACGCAGGGGAAGTGTAGGTAGGCAACCCTATTGTGAATCCGATCATCCAGGAGCTAGGAGCGCGATTCTCACACCGCGGTACCACCGTCGCTGAAAGTTGCGAATATGGGTTGATAGGAAACTACAATCACAATAAAACATTTACATGTTGATATGTGGCCTGGGCGCCTCAGAGCGCAGCCTTTAGTGTAATGGCTTAAGTCATTATAATTCGTGTCACCTTAGCAACTAGGACGCGCATGCTAAACGCGCGTGCTAGTTGCATTGAATGGAACCTCGGCGGCTGCACGAGCTGTCCTGCAGCGAGTGCTCCCGTCAAGGCAGTCAGGGCTGCCCTGTCGCCCTTGAAAAGTCTTTGCAGTTAGTCCAATCTCAAGTGAGACGAGGTATAGGCCTTTGCAATAATAGCTCTCTGGCCATCGATATTTTGCCCCTCGAGCGACCTCTATCAGCCAGAAATTCCTGCCACAATCCTCAGCTGTGAAAACCCGGTCCCCGAGACTACCCACCTGCACTGCGCATTCGGAGGATGCCCGCTTTTCTTGAAAGTAATTACCTTATTTGCCTGTTCACGATGCTTACACTTTGTGTGTTTTCTTCCACTCGTAGCCTGCTCGGCCTTCCTCGAAACGAACGATGCAAGCGAACGTCAAACAGCCCACGACGCAAGCTGCTCGACGTACTTTGAGAATTATTTCCGTTGATATAATCTCCGGCAAAGCCTACACTTTTAAGTTCCGGGTCTTAGCGAAGAATAGCGGAAAGGGTCGGGACCGGGGCGCTACGGACGGAATGCATACGTTCGTTCATTTGCTTTGGTGCTGTGCGAAAAAAGCAGCTCTCTACAACACGTGCCCCAAAACAAGCCGAATTCCGTCTGATCGTCGTCAGTGTATATACGATACGCTGTGTTATTTGAGACCTTTCTCAAATCATGTTCGGATAACGCACCACCATGGGGTACATACAATATGTGGTTCCATTGACGAGACTCGTTGTATTTCTTGTTGTGAGCGGGGAATACACATGCACCTTGGCTATCAAGCCCAACCAAATGTCTTTCGACTGTTAATACACTTTGTGGATTCAAACGAATAAGTGTATAGTGCCGTAAAATGGTCAACACTAAATGGAACGAGAATTCCAGTTGTATTTAATCTTTCGTGCAGGGACTCACCAAAACAGCTTTCATTTGTTTGTTTTTGTGTACGAAAATAGTACAATGCGATCTTAAAAAGCTCAAAAACTTATATTTACCATAGAACACGAAATTATAAAAAAAACTAATGTTCCCGTAGAAAAAAAGAAGAAAAAAAATCGTAGCAACAAAGTTTTACATTTCAAAAATACACTCGATAATCAGCAAGGCAAGCCTAGAGTCCCCATGGCAGCAGGTGTGACGAGAGTGCAGACAATAATTAGCACCGAGTCCGTATCTTCGACTTCTCTCGCACTTACTGTAAAAGAGAGTTTTCGCTCACATTTCCTATAAAAGAGATTCGTGCTTTGCTAGTTCATCATAATTGAGACTTTTTATTGCATATCTCGACACGCCCTCGTGCCGAAAGATGCAATATTTCATACAATTTGAAAACATAAACAAAGGTGGACCTGTGAATAGTCGAGATCTATCAAGCGGACGCTACAAGCCATCCGAGTCACTCCATCAACTAGTGTATGTGCCATTTGGATTTGACAATGCGATTTTCGGAGCTCCACGTCACATGATGCTTGATTGGCTGGAGCAGAGTCACTCCGGGTTAGCTCCCTGCCTCAGCAGCGGCACCTCTTGAAAGTGATCGGAAGGCGCATGGCGCCGAGGCATTCCGCGTTGACACGGCATCATTACGTAATATGTGAAGGGTTGCAGACTGCTTAAGCCCATTCCCTCGACGGCAAATATTTATCGCAGTTTTTCTGCAAACCGATTTTGACAGCGCTATGTATCAAACCAACGGCGTGTGCCGCGCGGCTTTTGCTTGTCACAACTTAGTGCTGGCAATGAACTGAACGCTATTGCCCCTCTACACTCGCGCAGCTTGAGCACAGCTCAAAACTATATCAGAGCGCCCTTCAGTTCTTCTTTAATTCCGCATGAAGAATGGACTCCCTAAAGCGCAAAAAGCGACCGATTTCGCTTGACGTAATTAGCTTTGCGCATGGTGTCAGAAAAGTGGTTGTTGCACCATTCGCCTCGCGAACACTCTGCCGGACAAAGAACGCCGGTTCTTTGCCGCATATCTGCTCCATGAAGTTCAGCCTCAAAATTATCCCCTAGTATAAACCATTTAAAAAAAAGGCTGCGAAAATGACACCGGCTACTAGCCAGTGCCAATTTTCACATTCGTGTGTATGGCGCGTACTTTGCTCTGTTTCCGAAGCCACAAACGCACGCGAGCTAAGGTGTGGAGATTGCACGCTCGAATGAGGATTGATAAACATTGAAACGC
>JAZHYW010038852.1:0-14097 GCA_037355805.1 Ixodes ricinus | reverse complement strand
AGTGTAGGAGAAGCGCAAGAAGTAAACTCATCTCACTACGAAATTGCAGGCACACCAGAAAACGGTCACTGAAGTCGCGCTGACTCTACACCGCTCAAATTGCATTTTCGTCTTCTTTCTTTCTTCTTTACCCGTATTAATTTGCTTCAGTGTCTTACTTCGTTCTCTTTTGCACAACACAAACATCAATCTCTGTCGCACATTGACCTTCGGCGAGTCAAGAAGCCTTACAATTCTTTTTCTGGGTAATACGGGTAAAAGAAAAAGAAAGAAGACGAAAATACAATTTGAGTTGTAAGTCAGCGCGACGTGAGTGACTGTTTTTTTGGTGTGAGTGTGAGTGGGAGTGTGAGTGAGTTTACTTTAGCGCTTCTCCTACAATATAAATATCCAACTCGCCCAAGCATCCATTCTAACAAAGCAGTGACCGCACAAGGGTACATTGTATTGATTACGAAGTTATAATAGATAACACCGCATTTTAAAACAATTGGGGTTACGTGCTTGTGTACTATGTTGTCCGGCAGGTTATTTTGTGCTGTTATCAGGAGAGGAAACGAGGCGCTAAAAGTGTCAGTGGAACAAGGGGATGGGACGTATACAAAAGAAATTAAAACGTGGTTGGGATGAAGGGAGAGGCTATAGCAGCAGAGACTGCCTCAGTTGAAGGTTTAGTGATAAAAAATTTTGTGGAAGGTATCAAAGGGACAATTGCTCCTGCGGCGAGTACTGAGGCGGGACACTACCTGGGAATGTCAGCTTTTTGAACCGACCACTCGATCGGCGAGTAGTAGTAGTAGTATGCGTTTTGGGGAGGGGGTTGGGAAACCGACTGTTGTTGGGGCGTACTTAGACGCCCATGTCACAGTCGGAGGGGAAGGGTTCTTGGGAAATAAAGAGGGGAAGAGGGGAGTAGAAGAGGGGGAAGGGTGGGGTTTTTCTGGTCTTTCTCTAACCGTCGAAGTCTAATTTGCAGGCCGGGGGACTGTGATGGTCATAGCCATCGGCAAGGCTGGTTTGAATAGGTTCCAGTCGCCTAGATGGTGATTGGGGAAGTCCGATGTAGGCGAAAGGGGGTAGTTTCCTGATTTAGTTCGACCACAGGGAGTAGTATTGGTGAGTCAGTCTGTCGGAAAGGCTGTTGTCACCATTTCTCTCTGTGTTGCCTTTTTCTTCAGAGGAGGGAGATTAATCCTGTCTCGTCCAGGTAGTTTTCCAGAGCCTTCAGCGCCTTCTTTTGCTGCAGTTTGTGCCTCGTGGTCTGATGATCTCCTCCATAGAGCTGTAGGGTAGGTTGAGTTTTCTGTACTCTTCCTGGAGTGCCCTTCTCTCTGTGTCGTAGAGAGTGCATTGTAGGAGGAGATGGACGTCATCTGCGCGTGTCCCACAGGTGTTGCAGTCTGGACTCCTAGAGGCTCTCATCCTGTTTACCCATGCGGGGGTGAGGGCGCTGCCCGTTCGAAGTCGGTGGATGACAGCCGCCGTTGCCCTGTTCATGCGTGCTGGCAGCCGGGCCGGGTGGTCGCCTTGTGCCATCCTTGCGTCTGGGTGCTGACTTGCGATCTCCCTCGCCACAAGGAGCTTGGCGTCCGCGGACGGGGGCACCTTGGATGTGGGCGTAGAGGGCTCATCGTGGGCGGAGTTGGCCATCTGGTCGGCGATCTCGTTTCCTTGATGCCACAGTGGCTTGGCAGCCACTGAAACTTGAACTGGTGTCCGAGTTGCTCCAATTCCATCGCTTCTGCTGCGATTCTTCGCGCCAGTGGTGGTGCCCTCTCCAAGTTATCCAGCATGGAGAGCGCGGCTTGTGAGTCGCACAAAATTACCCACTTACCGCCCCTGGTGCTGCCTTTCTGAACGGCCTCGAGGGCGAGCAGGATCGCTGCTAGTTCTGTGGTGGTGCTGGTTGCATGGTGTGTAAGGCGCGCGCTTAGTCCAACGCCAGCCGCCTCGAAGGCCGCCGCGGCCGTTGATGACCCGTCTGTGGGACGTACTGAGCCGTCCGTGAACACTTGAGCCCAGCCGTGGTACTGGTCCTCGATATGGGACAGCGCAAGGGTTCGGAGGGTCACTGTTGTTGCCGTCCTCCTTGATCTCAACCCGGGGATGTGTAGATCGACGTCCATGGGCTGTGGACGTTCTTGCAGTGGTGGGAGGTCGGCCAGGGCCGCAGCGGTTCCCGCGATGTCGCCAAGTTGACAGAGCGCGCGTCCAAGTCCTGACTCTGTTCTCTGCGCAATCTTCATGATTAGGCTGCCTGTCGACCGTCCATTCTCCATTCGGATAAGGTGCCCAAGAGCCCGCTTCTGTAGTGTGGCACAAATCGTGGCTACGCCGGCCTCGACGAGTGTCTTGTGTGATGAGGCGCTTCGGGGCGTGCCAAGGCAAATTCTCAGTGCCACCCTCTGCGCCCTCTCTAGGTTTTCTTGTTGTGTGCTGTTTAGCGTCACCAATGGCAGCGCGTAGGTCGGGCAGGACATGACCAGGCCCTTGTACATTGCCAGCATCATGGCCTGCGAGGTGCCCCACGTTCTGCCTCCAAGTGCCCGCAGGGTGTTTGTTCTTGTGTGCATCTTCTGGAGCACTGCATCTACAGCCGGCCTCCACGACACACGCGCGTCGAGCAGCAAACCCAGATAAGTTGCTGTCTTTTCTGATTTTATCGGTGCTCCCTCGATGTGTAGTACCGGACGAAATGTTCGCAGTATTGGAGCCTGGAACAAAGCCGTGGTCTTCTCAGCCGAGATGCCGAGGCCCAGTTCGTGTAGTCTGTGCACCGTGTTGGTCAGTGCCCGTTGCAACTCTTTCAAATTGTTACTCTCAAGAGGGTCACGGAGTTACCCTCATGACGTCACACGTGTTGTCACGTGTGACGTCGCGTGACGTCACACGCATCTAACATTAGCAATGTTTCCGCTAAATTTAGCTGGGAAATCTTTCCCCTAGATTTGGCGGAAAAAATTCCTGGGAGAGTCAGCTGAAGCTATACGTTACCCTAGTGACGTCGCGTGTGACGTGACGAGGGTAAACTTTTCCCGCTATATTTCGCGGACACGTTTCTCCGCTAAATTTAGCGGGGAAGGAAGAGGGTCATACCCTCCCATCCGTACCATCCCCTCCTCCTCCTCAAGAGC
The DNA here is from genome assembly GCA_037355805.1 of Ixodes ricinus. NCBI lineage: Eukaryota > Metazoa > Arthropoda > Arachnida > Ixodida > Ixodidae > Ixodes > Ixodes ricinus. The sequence goes on along the minus strand of JAZHYW010038852.1, from coordinate 10,963 downwards.
TGCGCTCTAATTCGGCGTTACAGAAAATTGTAAACGTCTTTAATTTTTTATTCTAATCTTGCTTCTTTTCTACTTCAACCTTCAGCGCATTACACTCGCCCCCTCCCCCCCCCTCCCTCTTCCCCCAAAGAGCTCTGCATCTCGAATAGCACCGAGATAGTCCCTTCGGTTAACCTATAGCTTCAGCTGACTGGCATGAGTAGGAAACACTCGTTTGCGCTTCCGTCGACAAAGCACCGAAAGAGCTTCCAGACGGTAGGTGAGCAGTCCAAGTTGTTTTTTGAGCTGCAAGGGTCCACAGTACCGCGGCAGGAGCTCCTCCGACGGGAGTGGCCGCCGTATTTGCATTCGCACTAGTAGCACGGCTCCTATTTGAAATAACGGTGCGGCAGCGTCGATAGTCCTGCGTCTAGCAATCATTGACTGTTTGTGCAGAATTTCCAGGTGAGCTAGTTCTCGGGCCTCCCTCAAAGGGCGGGCGATGGCATACCCTTGGCCTCGATGGGTTCACGTTGCGTTTATCGTAGGTTCTTGAGGAAGGGTAGCAAATCTGCCGTACACCAGCTCAAACGGTGTCTGACTGTACACGTAGCGGAACGCGTTCAATAGGCTATAGTTCACGCAGGAGGAAAAAAAACCCTAAAGTGAACGAACGACAGGCACTCACAGTTCTTGCAACGAGCAACGAAACACTTATATGATGCCCATTGCAGGATGAACACTACTTAAATCACACAGGAAAGGAAGCCGAAAATACTAGAACAAGACACAAAAAAGAAACAGATAGATTAATTTCAATCTCTCAAGAAAATAAGAAAAATTAAAGGAGACTTTCTCTCGAGACGTGTCAGTTTTGCCTTTTCCCGCCTAATGTGAAGTGCAGTTTCTTAGAGCGGAGCTCTTAGGCGCTCGTTCCCGTGTTTCGAGGCGTCGGCGTCGCCGTCGCCGTCGCCGTCGCCGTCGCCGTCGGCGTAACCGCGTGCGCTGCATTATGGGACGTCACAGACCTATACAGCAATTCAACTCCCCGCTCAATTTAGCGAAGAAACTGAATTGGTGTTGAGGTCACGTGACGTCGATTTTCCCGCAAAATCTAGCGAAGAAACTGTTTTCGTTTATAGGTTACGTGACACGAAGTTATGTGACATCATTTTCCTCTCTAAATTTAGCGGGGAAACTGGGAGTAGGGGAGGATATAGAGGAGTCGAGTTGAGAGGTGGTGATGAACATCAGTGATTTTAGGGATCACACTCTGTTGGACGGTGTTGACGCGGGCGGCGAGGTGATTGTCAAATGGATTTTTTCCAAATCATGTGCAGCCGCCTATCGGGAGATCTGGGTTCGATATCAAGTTGCATCAAAACAGATCCGCCATCTGCTCGGCTTGCGAACAGAAAGCGTTCTCAAGACTTGTCCCATTCATTTGGCTTCGTTATTGGGTATTTTTTTGTTATTTTCGGGATTTCTATAATGTACAACGCTATCAAAGCAGCTGGCGGGAACACTGGGGTTTGATGTCGCAGATCATCTGCATGCCTATTCGCGCAAACGAAAGCGTATATGGAGCCTCGCACTCGCGCCAGTCGCTTTGATTGCGCTGTATACTAAGTAGGAAACGTAATATAGTCACTTTTCATCAAGATAAGCAAATCTGGTTCGCGTTTAGGGCGGACCACTGAGTCGTCATAACCCAAATGGTGCGAAACCTTCCCAGAGCCGCGCTATACTTTCAAGCAAACCCCTACGCCAGGAGTCCATGCCGATGGCCTCAGAAGAAAAACACTGTTACGATATAAGGTCATAGCTGACACCGTACAGCCCAAACTATTTAACGTTATAAAATAAATGCAAAAGCATTGAATTGAAACAGAGGCTCACGAAGCGTCAACGCCATGGTTGCTGTTGTTGCTTCGAAGTTATTTCTTTCCACGCGATGAAAAGTGTCTTTCTTTTCGTCAATATAGAAATTATTCACTGGCGACCATAGCTGTGTGCGGGGCTGCTGAGCACGTACAGACGGCGAGCTTCCACAGTTTTTTTGCAGCGTGCATTCCGCACCATCAAGTTTGCCTGTCTTACCAGCCTGATAATGTAAGCTTGTTCTGAGCATGCGCTGTAAACAGCGCCGTCAAGTATGGCGTCCAGTGAATATCCTCTATAGACAATTGCAAGCATGGTGCCCCGACTAGTGTTTCATAAGTGCCAGCATGTGCAACTTGTAAGTGAATATAGCTTTGGCAAGCTTGAAATTGCACGGGCTCGTCCGCACAATCAGAGACATGGTAGCGGCCAGTGGACTTGCTTGCAATCGTCTATATTTTCGTGTGTCGACTTGTGTTAGCCTTTGAGGGCAAGGGGGATCGGTGGCCGAGTGGGCTAGTCACACCAGCTTGGAGCACGTAGAGCGAAAGCTCGCGCTGCAGAACCCAGTGATCCTGGGCTCAATCCCCACCCCGGCCCGTGTCTATTTGGATGAGGATCGTACTGGCGTCCGGTCGTGTGCCGCTACTTTGTGGTGCACGTTAAACGGCCCAGATTCACGAAGCGATAAATAATGACAGCGCTGAAGAGATATCACCGGGTGCACCCGATACACAAAGCGATAAATGATGGGTGCGCAAGACAGATCGGACCAGAATCTGCACAGAGTCACGTATTGTTCAAGGCTCAAGTCACTACAATTAAGGAAAATCTTTGCTGAGTGCGCGAGTTGGTAGACCTGCATTATGGCATTCGCAGGGAGGCATACGAGCCTGAAGAACAAAAAAGGTTAATGGACGAGCTCTGGGAGTGGACGTATGGATAGGCTCATATATTCCATATTAAGTACTTGTAGTAGCAACCTTCAATTGGATGACAGCACTCGTCAGGTGTCCCAACTTGTTCTTCTGTCTCGTTATGTCGTGCTGTTTTGTTATAGGTACTGCTAATTATAAAATTACGATACGTATAACAAACAATAAAAACTGCGCACGCCAGCAGGAGAAGACATCATCAGCGTGCTCCGCTGGCGCGCGCAAGCAGCTGGCTGCCGCTTCCAGCATCGACCTTCTCGCGCCGCGCACAAGCCGCAGGTGTCGAGCGGACGACAGTGCGGGCACACAAAAGCACCCCGAGTGACGGCGCGTACAGCGCGCCACCGGCGAAACGCGGAAGTTTCAGACGCGGCGCGCGAGGGTCGAGAACATATTAGTTGGACCCGCACCCTCGCACCCCGGCGCCTTTTCATTAGTTCTCAGGGGCCCTCCAGGTGGAGCAGCCTGTGTCGATGGCCACGCGTTCCGGCGTTCGGGTTTCATTCCGTGCTGACTGTACCATTACTACTGCCTGATGCACCTTAAAGATCCAAGACTCTCAGTTGTACTGCGCTGGCTACACTTCTCATCTACAGTGAGTAACAATGTCGCCATCTTCTGGCAGACTAACCTCCCGCTGTATAAACAACTAATTAATAATTACTTTAAAGCATAAACGCCTCGAACATGCCTGAAGCGCGTCCGCAGATAATTCTTTCATCGCGTCTGCACTGAACACAATGTTTTTTGTATACGATGAATCAGCAAAGCAACTGCGTCTTTAGGGCCACTTGATTCACCGCCATGGCTCAGTACAGTGCTCCGAGTGAGTTAGCGTTCCAAAGCTCGAAGAACTACTGTGTAATCCACGTCAAAGTCCGCAGGCTTGTGTTTCCACCGCAATGGTAAAAATTTCTCATCTACAGCGGGTCACCAGACGCCCGATGCGGCAAACGTCCCGCTGTCAAAAGTCTCACGCAACAAGCTATACTTCGTATCATACTTAGTGTACAACGCTGTCACAGCTACGAGCAAAAGCGTGTGAGTTAATATTGCTGTTCACAACGGGCTCGCGCCAGCAGCTCGGACGGCCATGTACACCCGTCCCTGTGAGGACAGCCCCTGAAGAAGCGCTATTGAATTTGAACCATTATTCGCACGACGGAACCTAAAAGCACGGTCCTCAGATTACCTGGCCCGGGTTCATTTTCTTACGCGATGGGAAAGTTTTCCCTAGGGACAAATTGAAGCACCGGTGGCGCGCTGCCGACATTAGGAGTAAACCAAACAGATTGCTTGGAGAACCTAACGCGTGATTGTGGGTTTGTAAAAGTCACCCTAGAGAAAGTCTCAATGCGCCCACGCTTTCCCAGAGCCTTACATTGAGAGAGTTTGGCCATTCACTGGGAAGTATGGGATGCAAATGAGGAGGCGCCATTGGCCCAGAGCGGGATGGGTGTGTTGCAGGGCGTCTTCACAGATTCGGATATGGTCAGCCAGAAGCCGCGAATAATTCCCTGGTGGTGGTAGCGAGAAACAAATTCAATAAGCGCGTCAGATTAACTGTCGCTGACTGAAAATATGGTGCACGGGATTTTTCGATCACGGTCGTCAAAAATCAAATTTTAGTAGAATGATTTACGTTATCCGTACGCCAGGCGCCAAAGGCCGGAAAAATGCCGCCAGAGCAGTCATAATTCGACCAAACAAAAGTGAGTTCGAGTGGCACATTCGATTCTTACATCTCTTTGCATGATCATACTCCAAACATCACGTGCCCTATTTTTTCAACCATGAAGAGTTACTCCATTTTACCCTCACGCACTATTGAAATCGCTTCTCGCTCCCAACGCCAGGGGATCATTTTCGGCTTCTGGTTGGCCACGAGAACACGTCGCGCCTTCTATATGCGTCTCGTGCACGTCAGGGATCTCGCCGCTCTTCCCATTGACCCAACTCTCTCTATATACGGCACTGCTTTTTCCGAAAACCCCACGCACCCTATAAAGATGGACGATTAGAAACGCCATCTATACGTGAAACCTAGGGGTCATATTATGTCGGAATAACAGGACCGCAAAGTGAAGGTTGCTACAACTGCAAAAATAAAACCATCAATATACTTAAATGTTGATTTTCTCCTAATTATTTTCACTTTGTCTTACTGCTACATAAACCAGCGCAGCTGTGGTTAAAAAAAGTACTATACCCTGTTATGTTGAATTCACAGCGCAAAATGACAAGGAAGGATAGACAAGGGAGACAGGATAGAGCGCTGACTCATCCTGTCTCCCTTGTCTATCCTTCCTTGTCATTTTGCGCTGTGAATTCAACATAATAATCAACCAACTAGCCCACCAGATGATCGTGATACTATACCCTGGTTCAAGTACCGTCCGCCAAGCCCTCCACTCTTTTACTTTACCAAAACGAACTCTAGTGAGGATCAGAGACGAGGTAAGGGACTCGCCTCCTCTCCGGCGTTAGCTCTGTTAAAGTTGAAAGGGTGGAGTGCTTCGCTGGGGGTGGAGCTTGCCCTTCTCTTTTAACCTACAACATGTAGTTTATTCAAGGGCAATGATAAAAGTATCGAATGGCCAGTAAGCGGATGACGCATCACGCGTGCGACGTGCAAGGCCGCGGCGGCTGCTTCACGGGGGAACGATGGAAGACTATATCCAATGCTTTCCGTTGATTTCGTTGCGCAGGCAAGGCAGCCCGGGAGATGTACATGAGGGTCGTAGCCACGGAGAACCCGTCGGTGACCGTCTGCAACTATGACCCTGGAACCGTGGACACAGCCATGAGCAAACAGACGCGAGAGGGCAACGAGGAATGTTCTACTCGCATACAGAGTATGCTCAATTCGTTGTTCATATATCAAACCATGATTGATCGACAAGTGCATATGCGAATTTTAACTGGGGCATAACCTCCATTAATATAGAAAATCCTCTCAATTCCACCACGGAGCCGTTGAGCGCCGGTCGCCAGAAAAATGCGAGGAGCAGTGCCGAATGGTTACCGATATGGTAGCGCACAGCCACTTCTGGAGTGACCATTCAGTCAGTGCCAGAAATACGCGCTGTGGCCTCTCTGCGAAAAAAAAACCGCCATAGAGATAAAGAGGAAGAAGGGTTCTGGCGCCTGGAGAAACGAGAGAGGGGGAAACAATAAAAAATATACCTCAAATGTTTTTTTTTTTTTCCCCGAGGGGGGAAAAAGCGGTTCCTTGTTTTCGGATTTTTACCGCTGGGGCATTCTTTGGCGCTGCCTGAGCGACACAATTACATGTGTTCTACGCTTTCTGCGTAGAACACGTAATTGTAAGGGGACACAATTACGTGTTCTACGCTCTGCTTTCAGCCATGTCGCGCCCCACCCACCCGTACCGCGCTGCAGGCCGCTTCTGCTCTCTCTCCTCGCCGAGGTCTCCAAGGGGCGCCCATCGGCGTTCAATCGCATATTTATGCTTTCGCATTCACAACTCATAAAAAATGCCTAAACGTCATCGGAATTTTTTTTTACTCTAACACATAGGTTTGAGGGGAACGCGACGGAACAGCACATGACAAAACAGCACGCGACAAAACAGCACGGTCAAAACAGCACGCGTCAAAACAGCACAGCGTCAAAACAGCACGGCGACAAAACAGCACGTGTCAAAATAGCACGCGACAAAACAGCACAGCGTCAAATCGGCACAGCGACAGAAGAGCACGTGCCAAAACAGCACGGCGTCAAAACAGCACACCGACAAAACAGCACGCACGTAGCAACTTCGAGAGCGCTCTTCACCTTTGTCTGCGCGAATAATTTCAAACCTCCTTGACCCTTTCATTTATTGTCGCTATGTTATAAAGGAATGTATTTCCTATTTTAGTGCTTACCAAACTCTGCGACCCGGAGACCCCCCAAAAGGGTTGGATATTGCGTGGCATTATTTAACAGCTAGTGGAGAAACAATAAAATAAAGAGTACGTTGGCGGCGACGGGACTGCACTCAAGTCAGTGTCCCGAGAGCTGCTGCTGTGTGATTGCTAAAAACAAATAAAATTAGCAGTAGTTACTGATACTTAACTGCGCTGATTTCTGAAGAGATTGGGTAGTTAGAGGTGATCTCTTCGCGTCGATGTTGGCCGCGTTGTCTGGTCTTCTTTGTAGAACCAGCGAAAGAGGAAAAGTATTGGGAAAAAGAAATCCATAAATTCAAGTTATGAACCGTTTGGTTTGTGGCGGTCCGGTGAGGTTCCGTAGTTTCGTAATTACCAACCTGGCGTAAAACGCCCCCCCCCCCCCAAAAAAATAAAATAAAATAAAAGCGGAGATGCGCCGATTACCGGTAAGATAAGTTTGCTTTAATGTCGAGCGCATTCAAGGTGCACCATGGGCACAGACTCTGCGGGGTTCATTCGCCGTGAATGAAATGTCCCGGAAACCGGCGTCTAGCTGTACCTTGCAGGCGAGAAACTGCTTTGAGTTAATTTCAGAGATTATTGCCGACGAAGGCCTCGATCGAGTGGAAACCGGTGAAGCAGAAACATGCCACAAACTCAATGCTGTGGCCGTTGAGCATACCGTTGCCGCAACGCTTTCTGTTTTTCTTTTAACAACTAACGACAGCACATTGCCTTGGGATTGATTCATATATTGTAGACGACATAACCAGCAAACATGCTCGTCAAAATTAGCAGATCTGCTCTAAAAATAGCCAGAATACGGACTAGCCTAGACCCACCATTACTTTACAGTGCCTTCTTTGATACATGCATTTTTTAACTCCATACACTCTATTTAGTATTCAGCGTTTTCTGCCTAAACCGAATTAAACCGGTAAAAGTACGCCGAATTCATTTTTCAAAATTCGGTTTTAACCGAAAAAGGTCAGTACTTTCGGGGGCGTTTGGACGGGTGGGTGTGAAGAGGGGGGGGGAAGATGTGACTTATTATTGACCGTATGACCCCTTCCTTTCGCAGCTTTCAGATTGTCTCCGAGATCGGTTCAATTTTCAACAAAAGCTCCGGGGCCGCGGGGGTGTCCAGGACGAAATCTGGGTTTTTCACCTGACGGGGATATGTGTGCCGAATTTTTCGTTCAAAGAAGAGTGTTTAATCGTGAACTGAACAATGGAAACGAAGAACGCCCGTAGATGCCGCACATTAATTGTTAAACACTCCTAGCTTCCATCTACTAGAGGAGGGCATAAAACCGATTGTTTTATTGTTGTTTCTGTGATCGACGCGAATCTACCACCTCTCGCTGTCGTGAAAATGGGGAAAAAACGCACTAGTACAATGCTTGCAAATTTCTGGATTTTGATATTTGCCTCTTCGACCGAAGTGGTAGTGAAGCTCATGTTTGTCCTGTGCACAAATACGAGCACACGACGATAATGTCAGATCACGATAGGGCCCGAGTGTGTCTTGCAAAACAGGTCGCGTGGGCTGCCACAGACAGCAACAAATAAGAAAACCAGTACCTGGTTTACTCACAAACGCTCTTAAATATTGCATTTTCGTTAGTATACTGGTTTTCGACAATAAACCAAAAAGAACCGAGAAGTGTATGAGTCAACAAGTATTCACAGCAATAAACCGAAAACTTGTGTTTGGAAAAAAAACGAAAAAAGTACGCCGAATTTTAAAATAATAAAAACCGAAACCGCCAAACCTTCGCTATATTGTCAATGTCCTGTTTTCCCACTGCTGTTTTGTCGCGGTGCTAATTTGACGCCGTTCTCTTCTGTCGCGGTGCCCTTTTGACGCTGTGCTGTTTTGTCGCTGTGCTGTTTTGTCGCTGTGCTGTTTTGGCTCGTGCTCTTCTCTCGCTGTGCGGTTTTGACGCTGTGCTGTTTTGTCGCGTGCTATTTTGACGCATGCTGTTTTGTCGCCATGCTGTTTTGACGCTGTGCTATTCTGACGCGTGCTGTTTTGACCGTGCTGTTTTGTCGCGTGCTGTTTTGTCGTGTGCTGTTCTGTCATGGTGCCAGGTTTGAGACCTAAAACTTAGTTTTTCTGGCTCGTAATATGGGTATATCTTTTGTACCGGTTAGTAATTCGTACCGAGAAAAACATTCTGCTCATTCTCCTGTTTTCTGTAAGATCCCAAATGGCGAAAGAGCTCGCTCAAAAACATCAGGTAGCGGCCTAGTTACACGTGCGCTCGCAAGTGTCGTTGATCCAACGATAGTCGGCATCCACAGGTGTCATTCAGACCAACCTAAATTGCCCCTAGTGGAGTTCAGATATGTTACACGGTACATTTGCTTAACGAGCTCAGTTTAGCAGCACCTCACGTGACCCGCAAAAGAGAATCCCATACTTTAAATGATACAAAAATAGATAATCAGAATAAACCTTTAATGTCTTTGGAAATGTTTATAGCGCGTGCTAAATGGCCATCTTCATTTCAGTTAAAACAAAACCGAAAATATTAACTCTTCAAATGAATGCAAACTAAGGCTGGGCACTTGATCAATTAACCTACCGATTCATCGAATAATACTTTAATTGCGATTAATTTGTTTACCGCGTTAATCGTTAAAATTTTGACAAACCAAGAAACTGAAAATTCAACACTTTCATTATGCAGACGTGGACGAGTACACCTGTGTGAAGGCAAGCTTTAAGTGAAATTTTGACATAAAGTAAACTGTAGGGGCAAACTTTACAACTACAAACCAGTAGAGAGGGTTATACGTTTCCCAGCCACTTCAACACCTCGCGAGTGTCCGTTTAGCGCAGCAGAGACTATTGTGAACAATCAAAGAAGTTCACAATTAGTGGATAACATGAACGAACCTCTTTAACTCTGTGTTTGAAGTAATAATTTGTGAGTGTGGGTATATTTTGACTGTTCTCAACCACACATAAAAAGTAGTACTGTGGCGTTTACTATATATTCAGCAAAGGCAAAACATTTAATTTTAATATTTTTAAAGACTATTGTGCATGGGAACGAAGGAAAGAGTTTAATGAATTAATGAGTGGATTAAAAGATGTCCATTAATTCGGCTAAAAGTTTTAAACGCCAAGCGGGAACGAAAACCGCACTCCCGGCGTTCGCTTCCATGACGTGGTAGGACAGAGGCTGAAATTGTTAGAAAGTCAGCTCCAACCCTTAGACATGACCCTTTCTGCAATATTTGATGCTACGACTTTGCGTGCATGCCGAGCCCTGCTTTCCGAAACAGCAAGTGCGTCGCTAACGCTGGCCTTCGCCGATGCAGAAGAAGCCGCCATCTTGTCCTCGGTCAGCGGATGTCACTTGGGCTTGGGTATCGCAAGCGCGCCTGTGTAACGTCGGCCAAACGTCCTTGAGCCAAACATATCTTCGTCTCAACCACACTTCAGAGCGCGAGCGTAAAGCAGTATAAGTTATATATTTGTTACACACATATGAACTGAAGCAGGTTCTGAGCCGTCAGAACTCCTTGAAACGTGTGCTGGCCAGCACTTCGACGTTGATACCCTTCACGTCGTCGTCGCACGTGATTCGACTTCACAGCATTTTCACCCTTCTTAAATAATGCTGAAGACTACATGGATGGCCAGGCGGTCGCGCGCTCGCCCGCCTCGAACGTCGATCAAAGCTGTGCACGGGCAATCTTCGCTCGCATATAAAGTTGACCCTGGGATTGAAGTTTCGTCGCTCGTCACCAACTTAATTGAACGCAGTCGCGTCGACCCTCAGTAACAACCACTGGAACATGCGTAACCATCGTGTCGTCTGCAAGCGAGGCAAAACAGGTTTTGAAACTTAATTACGGGCTTATATTACTGCTTTATGGCAATGAGATGATAGAAAAAGTATTCGTGATTACATATAGGAGTGTAGTAGTTCATTGGCGGCCAAAGGTGTGCGCACGACTACTGAGCGTGTGCTGACGGCGAACTTGCAGAGATCTTCCGCAACGTGCATTCCACACCATCAAGACTGCCGGTCTTAGCCGCCTATTGATGTGAGCTCGTTCTAAGCTTGCGCTCTAAACATCGCCCTCAAACATGGCGTCCAGGGAATACCCCTGTAGGAAAGACGCACACTTTTTTATCGAAAATATCTAACCTCAGGTCGAGCCCCGTGCATTTTTCCGTTGCAACGGCTCGAGCAGCGGTTTATTTAGAGCACGGCGCCACGTTGTGATCGTCATCAGTTAGGGGGTCAGTAA
>JAZHYW010038850.1:0-18444 GCA_037355805.1 Ixodes ricinus | reverse complement strand
CGGGGCGATAGAAAATCCGCGGTCGATTAGATTGTCAGGCGCGTTTTTCCAACTTCACTTTGCGCCTGTTCACTCAGTCGTAACTGGTGCAACCCAGAAACCCTTCCACGTGCAGGTCATCCAAAACCGGCCGATCCCGAGTGGTTTCTCTAACAGCAAGTCTCTAACTGTAATCGTACGCTTATTTTAACAAGAAAAAAGTTAGCTAGAGTACTAGTCATTACTCGACTCGCGACGATTATCAACCCATGTCATGTCCACCGATCATACACTATACACCGCGAAAACCACCCGTTAACGTACCTTTCGCGATTTTTTTAAGTAATTCGTCCAAATTAGTCCCCTGTACCCTGCATTAATGTTTATCAAACCTGCTTCAAACATGTTTCAGGTGTAGTATTCGATCATTACGCAGGGCACCGTGGGTTTAGTTAGTGAATCTGCGGAGTGACAGCGGCTACTTATGCCTTTTGGGACCGCCAACGTAATACGCTTCGAATCGCGACGAATATCTGCTGAAGCAAGAACCTCGTATAAGAAACTCAGAAACGCGGATAAGAAACGGCGTTTCTCTCAGATGGCCCAGCTCTGTGCAGCCCAGTTGAGCTGCACAAACTCGCCGTGGAAGCCAATGCAAAAGCCAGCGAGCCTGGTGTCTTGTAGCAATTATTGCGCCATTAACTGAGAGCATAGCGGAATCTGTTAGGCACCGGCTTTAGACGTCCATGTCAAGAACACGCGCTCCTGCAGTGCAAATATTGTTCAAGGCAGTATATGCTCGTGCTCAATGCATAGGCTAGACTCAGGAAGGTTCTGGCGGAACACATGGCAACTGGCGAGAATGCAGAGAACTTTAGGGAAGCAAAAGAATTGGGTAAAAAAGAAAGCCCAATTGCCACTGGCAGCTTTAAAAAAGCGCAGAGCGTGACTCATCATTTTCTTGCCTGGGGATTCGTCCTTCAGCGTCCTTACGGCCAAGGCCGTACTCTTTACCGGTTGTAGCGATAATATTGCTGTTACTCACCGCGCCCTGCGTTTCTTGCTGGCCGTGATTATTGTGGCATTCCCGTGGGAGCTACGTGCGCTTCAACTCACGCAAGTTGAACATGGGGATACTTTTATGTATAGCAGTCGCGCAATCATTCAAATTTCATGGGAGTTTTTTACTGTCCATAGCCTGCTTTATACTAATGGTGCCTGGTGAAATCTCTGAGCTTCCCCATGCTCTGGCGCAGCTGCGTCGGCTTCACGCCACAACCGCTGCCAGGGGCGCCACCTCTCCATACAGCGGAGGCGACGCTTGTCCGCTATTGCGCACTGGCTACTACCGCAACGTACATTATTCCAACACTTTCGGAACCCGTATTTCATAGCGAGCTGAGCAGGAACGACATGCAGTTTCCAAAAAAGTGAGTGCAAATGTAGGGGACGGTAGGTATCGACTCAACAACAAATTACAGACCAGTGCAGACGAGCCGGTAAACTTTCATAGTGTCGAAGCAACGAACACCGAATGTTTTCATTTCCGAGTGCCAAGGACCAGGCGAAGCGCAGAAGGTGAAAGAGGAATGGCAACGGCCAGGGGATCTATCAGGGTCACAGCCAGCTACGAGCCCACCTAAGCAATGAGGAAGGTGTGAGCTGTGCCGTGGCTCAAGCTTAGGGTAAAGACGCACCGTGCCTCGTTGACAGGCAACCTGTTACTACCTCGACGGTGCGAGAAAGACGCCGGGCGTGTAAGCACTGCGAGGCAGTCAAGCATCACAGAAAGAAGACTTGGAAGGGTGCACAGGCAGATCCAGCTCTGACGCCAGGGAGACCTGAGCCGAGCTGGGCTTTCCCTGAAGCCTCAGCAGGATGCACGAAGGGGGACCACACAGGCATTCCCTAATGTCCGTACGCAAAAAGGTGCACCTTCGGCCTACTGTTGAGTACCAGGAGGTAAAACATGGGACGTTGTCCTTCCTCGAAATGAGCTTCAGTCACTTTCAATAGTCCCGGGAGTATATTGAGGTCTCGTGAAATGACAACCCCTTCATGTTCTTGCCTACAGCTACCACGACAACTGCCAAAATATAGCATCAAGAATGCAAGAACGCACAAAAGGGTTTAGTTAACGTCGTCTACGTCGTTCGCATGTTCTGTCTTGTATGGGCAAGTCGCACATCTCTTGTGGTGATAGCTGGCAACTGGCGATTCAGCAGGCATTATCCGTGTACCGGATTGAGTATGGTCCGTTAAACCACGTTTCGAGCCCTATCTCTGTCCGGTAAGCACTATACGAGTAAAAACGTGCATGTCAATGAGCACAGGTGATGAGCGTCCAAAAGGTTGCTACGTGGTCAGTGACATGCTAGTTGCTTCGGGTTTTCCCATCGGAGCTACATAGTTATAATTTGTCTGGTGGACGTTCTGGTTAAACACCAGAACAGCAATAAACTTCGCAGCCAAAAATGCATAAACGGCTAGAGACGAGAAACTTCAAATTTACAGAACTTTGTTTTCGGGCAAGGACTGCTTTGTCGAATCAGTCAATTCTTAGACGCTCGTCTCACGCGGAATATTGTCCAGAATCAAGCACCCTTCCAATTAATAAACAAAGGAATCCCAAACATTCAGCGATAGTGATATGAGATTTAGGTCAGCTTAGTCAGTCATCCTCGGAATCGCACAACGTTTCTTGGTTTGATTCATAGAAGAGAGACAGTGTTCGAAACTTCACTGGATGTTGTAATTGGTTTGGTCTTGCGAAAGAAGCGAGGTCTGGATTTATTTTTATTGTCGTAAACATTTCGCTTGCGAATAACGTATTTTTGCCATAACCCTAAGCAAAAAGGGTGTCAGGAATAAAAAAAAAACCCTAAAGGTCTGGGTTGTTACGCGAAAGACCAGGACGTGGCTGCGATCAGCGCCTGCAGACTCTCTTGCCCATCGTTTGCAAGCAACTCATCGCATTATGGCAGCCATATTAAGTCCGGATCACCAAATCCGTAGGACCTGGAGTGAGAGCGCAACCAGTACAGACAGCGGTAGGTTTCAAACTGCGTTTGATGTGCACGCTCCGCGCGAGCACCCGCCTTACTTCATCTTCTTTTGTAGACCGGACTTGTGCTGACCGTGAGAGGGCGCTATAAGTTTTATGAGGAGAAGATAAATTGCAAATAAACTCGAAGTTTTAGTTGCTAATGAGCTCTTTCATCGATAATCGCATTTGAGCATGCGTTCAAGAAAAGTGCCGAAATACAACTAGTTTTGTACAACAAGTGTCAGAACCATCTGCCAAGTCAAGTATTGGTATTGAAAACGCTCAAAAATTTTCAGTCCATTTACAGTAGTCACAAAATTGTCATTTACTTTCAGACGTTCAAATAACAATTAAAAAAATACATTGTTCCCTGGTCGAAGCCTGCGCCCCATATCTCATGCATATCCTCGTTCTTCGGACTGCAGGCGATACGAGTACAATCGCCTCTTTTTCTTTTTCCATAGGGTCGAGCGCCGTACAACCGGCCCGGCATTCGTGTAACCATTACTCTGTGACGCAACTTACAACTGACCAGGTCATCGGTTCCATCTCTCATGGCCAATCGTCTTCCTCTCGGCCAGAGGCATAAGAGCTTACATTCAAGACATACTCACTTCGTTAGGTAGAAAGCACCCGCACAGAAACTTGGGGGCTAACGCACGACTGGTCATTCTCCGGGATATGTCTTGACATCCTGCTGGAAATGAACTGTAAAGGCATCCAGAGGCGCCGGTAACTAAAAGAATAGTAAAAAAGCAAATCCCAAGATTTTTTTGCATTATAAGGTTGGTCCCCGAGAGCATCACTGGAGCAAAACATAGCAAAAAGGGTGCCACAGCAGCAGTTCTGAGGATACGATGAGGACTCTTCTCAGACTGGGAGATTTCTGGATTGAGCTTTCATGTGTTCTACTTTTTTTTGTGCTTTTAACATTTTCAAGACGTCAGGTTTAAATTTTTGTTATGTTTAATACTCGATAGTTGCTCGGTTTCGACTAGATATTCTCTTTAGCTGTAGGTTGACTGATTTTATTTTAGATTCACTATTGTCTTCCGTTCGCAGGCGTGATTGAGTTGGCCTCTCAGTGTTCTTCCTTCTTGAGCGCATGGTGGCCCCTTTTTTGGTGATTTTCAATTTCTGTGACTCTCGCAAACTATTCTATAAATGTTTTTTTTTCTCTCTACTTGTGATGCGTTTCTGTGACAAAATCGTTTTTTGTTTGTGTTTATATAGTATTATATTACATATAATAAATGTTGCCTCATTCATTTTTTTTTTTACAGTAGTGACGTCTGACTATTCGCATTATTCTCCACCCTTTTTTATTGCTTCTCATTTCTTTACTTGCACAAATATGTGCGATATGTTTTTGACCATGTTCAATTAATCTGAGACTGGGGTAGAGAAGAAACATCAAAACGGTCGAAGGGACAGAAAATAGACAAGACGACGTCTCAAACTCAACAAATCTGAGTCTGAGACGTCGTCCTGTCTATTATATGTCCCTTCTACGTTTTGATGTTTCTTCTCTACCCCAGTCTCAGGTTAATTCAACATGGTTAATATTCACCAGCTCGGCTGCACTCCTTACGATTTCTTATATTTTCTTGGTTCGCACCCATCACCTAGCCTACCACATTCTCATCATCTAAAGTTGCACCGTACTACACAATTTGGTTCAAAGCACCTTAGGTGTCAACTTCGCACGTCAACTAATTTCGCATGATTTTTTTTTTTTTTTGCTTATAGGAGTGGGCAAGCAACAAGTCTTTATTTACGCAACTAGTAATGATACCATTCAGGGTGAGATGGAGTCTCCTCCGAGTCTTTCGACAGCTTACATCCTACCGTTTTCCCAAGAGTCCCAAGAGCAGTCGTTGGTAATCATGTGCCAACAAGTCTCGGAGGCAAATAAGGATACCATATATATATATTTTTTTTTTTTTAGCGATTGTAATAAACCTATGAGGCCAGCTAAATCTTACTCGAGGAGAGCTATCTTTTTTTTCTCTCTCCTCTTCCTCTTGGTGTTTAGGAGCTTCTCACGTAAGCTGTGGCCACCAGCGTAGGGGACATAATATCCCGTTGGGAGCGATGATCTGAAGATCTCCAGTCTACCCAGAAGATAAAATATGCGCATCGCCCTGTATATCGACGCTGTCGGTCGGCATCTCAGTAGGCGGGCGTCCACTCAGCATACCATGCCTAAGACACGTTACGTAAAATTTGTCTAGGTTTCAATGCTTGAGTGCTTAAGGCGGAGTTCGCTCCGGGCAGTTCGGGGCCCATGATGAGGATTTCCTGAGCCTGCAGAGCTGTCACAGGTAATCTCCTTCATAAGAGACATTGAGGCAAAGTCGTACGATCGCTTTTTGTTGGCATCTTTCATAACACTAAAAGCCTGCTGATTGCTTCCGGGAAGAAAGTCATACACTTTGTTTTGCGTTTTTTTTGTTTTGTTTTGTGGTTGCATTAGTCTTACCGGATCATTTGCCTTAGGTGGGGATCCTAATTTCCCATTAGCAATGGTGGTCTCAAGAACTTCGGGCTGCTCCGAAGATTACACGTATATGTGCCTCCCTATGTTTCGTGGATAGCATAACTGACTGGAAGCATAGTTACCGTGCCTTTCATGATGACAGGCCAAAGTCTGGCTGAGCGCGTTCCAGAAACCCGTGGATCATGCTGGAAGTCCCCAGGCCTAACGCCCGCAACACCGCAGCTACACCACAAGTTGTTTCTGCGACGAAGAGACGGAGAGGGGAGAAACGTAGGTATAGGCAGACTTGTGCTCGTTACTTGAAAAATGTAATGGATTACAATTACAAATTACCAAGCCTCAAATGTATTGGATTACTGTTACAAATTACTTTCGCTGAAAAGTAACAAATTACTTTAATCGTTACGTTGCAAATTACTTTCACGTTACTTTTCTCCGTACACTTATCCAGAAAAAAAAAAAAAATGTTCGATATTTTTTTCAAAATTGTTTTGCAACACTACTTTTTCATTTCTGACACGCCCGTATTACCGTAGTCCCTGTTGAAATAAAATATTGCATTTAAAGGAAAGAGTGTAGGTGCACTCTGTTCACATGTAAGCTGATAAGGCACCGAAAGCTGTAACCACACCCGCCATCCCGCTAGCTTACGGCCTCGGAAATGATCCCTGGAATTGTGCAGAAAAACGTAGCTTTGCGTATGCTTAGTAGCAGCGTCTACCTCCGCTACGAGATTCGGAGCTAAAGCAGCGATCTACGAAAGCTCCCTTTTGACTCGTGTGTTTCGCCTGTTAATCACAAGGAAAGAAAAACTTGGTTCTCACCTTATCTATGTCAAGCCAATGCACAATGCAGGTGTCCCAGCTTACCTTCATGTGTTTGCGTAGATTAGAGTTTGTTGTTCTTGCTGGTGACAATGAGTGTGTTTTGGGCAAGCAAAGTAAGCACTGAAACTGTAGGTTTCCGGTCTCCTTAATGCCCCAAATTTTGAACATCTCATACAAGAGATGGCCATGGCGACGACGGACACTCCAGGACCGAAAACTCCACCAGTCAGAGAAATAATAATAATTGGGGTTGTGTGGATATTTATACAGCGTGTAGCTGGTCAGCCATTTCAAAGTTGCGACAAGTTACTCGCCGTAGATGAGCAATTTAGCCAGTGCAGTACAACCGCTAGCCTGGGGTCTTTAACGTGCGCCACGCAGTAGTGCTATAGACGACCGCACGCCGGTACGATGTCTCATCCAGATCGAAACGGGCAGGGGAGGGATTGAACCCAAGATCCCTGGGTTCTGCAGCGCGCGAGCTGCTCGACATGCTCCGAGCTGGATTGCGCTAGCCCACTCGGCCACCAATCCACGTCACGTACCCACAGGACGGTGACAAGGCATTTTTTTTCGACCCGGAGATAAGTACTGGAAAGGTGCTAGAGACGGTCCGAATATTCGCCTTTTTTCACGTACTGCCATTTTTGTTTACACGGTTATGGAATACTTTCTGGTCCTGCGTAGTCGCTCTCTTCTGGGAAATATCAGACGCCACAGCAAGCGTCCACGTGACTCGGCATTCCTAGCTTTAGCGATAAGCGTTGGATAGGTGTACATGTGCTCTGTATGACAGTAAGAAAGAGCGCAGTAAAAGTCTACAAGACGCGGGTCCATACGTGGACACACGTAAAAGAAAGGTAAGTGGTCACGGTGCATTTACTGCGCTGAATTAATTTAACCGATAACAGCGCAAGTAAAAACAAAAAGTCGTGTCACTGCAGTTTTGACGTTTTTCGATTGGAATATTTAGCTCGCAGTGCCCGCTTCATCGTGGATCAAGGCGAAATTAAGTCTACTCTTAGTTTCACCTTACGTTCTACCGCGGTCCGACGGATACTACAATCAAAAAGCGCACAGAAATGCATCGTCACTGCAATTTTTCTGTGTTCACCGTCACCCATTCAAAATCGATCACGTACACAGACATAAAGAAAGCCCAAGAATCACGTCACATTTACTCTGGGTAATCGTCCTTGGCGAAATATTAAAAAACTCACAAAGACGACGAGCACATAACTTTTGTCGCGGCTTGATTGGCTGCACCGGGTCGTGGCGCTGGCAGCGGTTGGACTTAAAGGGTACGAGAAACGACATGACATGAGCGCGAGCTCCCTGCCCCTCGCTTCAAGGTCGGCCAGCGAGAAGCGCAATGCGTATCGCGCTCGTGACGTCGATAGTTCAGGCACGGTCAAGGGTACTGTAGTTGCGAGCCTTGCTGCTTGGTGGCGTCAGCGCGTGACACATCTCGCCTAGTAGTACATATCTGAGGGTGAGAGCTCGAGGTCGCTGCTTTGAAGCGCTCGTCCGCAAAACGACCGCTCGCGCTAGAAATGCATGTCTCGAAGCCGTTAGGAGCGCGGGCTCGCTGGCGCTTGTAGCTTCGGCTGTACTCTCAGCTTATGGGCAAACTAGTGCCACTAAATAAGCTACGCATCAGAGTAACGACGCTTGGCCATATTGTGTCTTAAAATCATGGTTGCCAGTTACCTGAAGCTTTATCTGAAATCACAGGAAGCGCTTTTCCGTCCTCCACAAATGTTTCAACAATTAGCAACAGAGCAAAGCAATTTTACATGACCTTCCTAACACCGAATCTAATGCTGACGAAGTTGGACTTTTGAATCATGACGATCGGCAGTTGCGTCTGCTATGCATACGAATCAAAATGGCGGCGCCCACAACAATGTCGGGGAACGGAGTTCCGATACTCTAAGCGCAGCTCATACCGTGGCCCAGGGCGAACGGAGCATAGTAAACGCGTTAGTGTTCTCCTGCCAAGTCACATTCAGGACTAGTGCAACTCTGCACGAGGCGAACTATGCGACCGAGAAATGGAACTGCTGCTTGGAAACTCACGACGTCACGGCATTCCAACGGAGCTTCACAGACTGCCACCTGGCGCAATTTCCGAAATATGTTCGTTCGTTTTAAAATCAGTTTCCTTGACTTTCTCTGCCCGCAGTCCAGACGCACCAGTCTAGGCTATTGTTTCTGGGCAGCCGGCACAACATATGCCACATATAAACAAAGAAATAAGTGCAAAACAGTTCGTTTTCGTAACCCTCTAATGTGAAACGGAAGGTGGTATTATCCACTTTCCTCCGTTTCCACTGCCCCTCCCCCCCTCCTGCATATGTAGCGCCTCCCAACGAATCCTAGACAACAAAACCTTATACAGAATGTGAAGGTAAACACACGCAAGAAAAACGTGCCGGAACTTCGGGGGAGTATGTGTCTTGCGGTTTGCTATTGTTTTTTTGTTTTTTCATTTTCGAGGACACGCAGTGAGTAGAGAGTACATTAAGAGTCTCAACGTCGAGTGCTAACTGCGGCAGCTCATAAATTGACTGATACGGGATCAACGTGGCTTCTGACTCTTGGCGAAAAAAGAAAGAGCGCTTGTTCCTCGAGGGCAATACGAATCCGCCGAAGCTATCGTGGACGCATTTCGGGACGACCTATTCGACTAGCCTGATCTATATACCTGAGAACGATTTAAACTCCTTAAACTCCCTAAACGTGTTCAACGATAAGGTCTTCCCCAAAAACGAAAACGGTGTTTTCGGTTCGGGTAATTTATTAATTTATTATTTATTTATTGATACTGCACCTCCGATTGGAGATTTTGCAGGCGTGGGCAGTAAGCAATTATCACTGGCAATAGACTGAGAGATAAAATCAACAAAGTCAACACTATGCATATTACATCATTCAAAATGTCGACACGTTCAGGTATACATAGAAAAGGCAGCTTAACATTACAGCGCATATCAGGTTCACACAAAAAAGTCCACCGAGCACAAAGCAGAACAATTCAAGAAAAATTACGATCAAGCTTGCGTACAGATAAGGCATATTCGGCTTGTATAACAACATCATTAGGCAGAGTATTCCAGTCATGTATTGTCCTTGGAAAAAAAGTAAACGTGTCTACCTTTACAAGTATGTTCAACAAGGGCCATAACATTCTGCGTCCTAGAGGGGTAGCGTGGAGGAGGGTGGTGGGAAATGTAGCTATTCTTATCTAGATTAAAACGGTCATGGAATAAATTAAACAAAAATTTTAGCCTGTTAATTTTCCGACGAAGTTCCAAGAGTTGCAGGCCAGCGATCGGATAGAGTTCTGTTATGAAGTCAGTGTGAGAGTACTTATTGTAAATAAAGCGTAAACATTTTCTTTTCACGATTTTCAATTAAATTAATGTCAGATGCTCTAAATGGGTCCCATAGTATATGAGCGTACTCAAGAACTGATATAACAAAATGTGTTTTACGCTGCTAATTTGTCGGTGGATGATGCAGATTTCAGGTTCCTTCTTAAGTTCCTAAGTTTATTTATTTCAAGGAGTGGAGATGCGTGAGTGTGGGAGTTCCATCGTAGATCGTTTGTGATAATGACTCCAAGGTATTTATATGAGGCAACTAGTAAAAAGGGGTGATCGCGCACATTGTAGTTAAAAGGGAAGCCGTTTTTTTCCGCGTTTTATGCATTTATACTCATTTATTGAAGTTTAAGGACATTTGCCACTGCTCGCACCACTTATTCATTTCATTTAATCCAGCACTGAGTTCTTGATCCACGATCGTTCTTACTTCGGTGTACATGATTATATCGTCAACAAGAAGGCGTATAGTCAAAGGTATATTATGCGCAATGTCGTTGATAAAAATAGCAAAAAGTTAAAGACCGAGCACCGATCTTTGGGGAACTCCCGAGTATACATCGGACTGGGATGACTTGCAGCCATTTACTTCAACATATTGACGTCTGTTGCTGAGGTATTCTCTCAGCCATAACATTAACTTTTCAATTAGTAAAACTAAAGATAGTTTGGCTAGAAGCTTATGGTGAGGAACTTTGTCGAACGCTTTTGCGAGTCTAAAAATATATCATCCACCTGATGTATATTATTAAGTGACCGCGAAAAGTCATGAATGGTC
This sequence comes from Ixodes ricinus, assembly GCA_037355805.1. Classification (NCBI taxonomy): domain Eukaryota; kingdom Metazoa; phylum Arthropoda; class Arachnida; order Ixodida; family Ixodidae; genus Ixodes; species Ixodes ricinus. The sequence continues at coordinate 7,928 of JAZHYW010038850.1, read as the reverse complement.
TCAACAAGTTGCGTTGTTGTTGATAATCCCGCCAGAAACCGTGCTGATTCGGATTAAAAAAGATATTGTCTCAAGGAACTCCGAAATGCGTTTAAAGATAATATGGTCCAAGATTTTGGAGCACAGGTTTAACAATGAAATGGGACGGAAGTTCGAGACAGATCTATCTGATCCCGACTAATGAATAGGAACAACCCTGCCACATATCCCACTCGAGGGAACACTTGAATTAGAAAAACATTTGTTAAACAGCAAAAGTAAATAATCGGAGCACCATTCAGCATACCTAATCAAAAAAGCATTGGGAATATTGTCTGCACCACGGGATTTCTTCACACTCAAATTAAGTAAAGCTTCGAAAATTCCCTCACGAGGTAAGATAATTTAGTTACAAACTGGCTGATACTTGTGGTGATATCCAGAGTAGTACCATTATCAACCGAGAACACGGACATAAAATAGTCGTTGAAATGGTTAGCGATAACGTGGCCATCGTCAACAACGATATCAGAAACAACGAGAGATTGAATTAACTTCTCAACTGGAGCAATGAATCTCCAAATTTTCGACGGATCAGTTTTCAAAAATTGTGTAGCGTTACGTTTTGGAACGTTTCTTTCGCGTTTCTAATCATTGGAGAAAGTTGATCCCGAACTCCGACTAACCAAACCAGTTACATTTTTTTGAGCCGCCTAATGTTTCTCTGAAGGTGCAGTATATTGCGATTAATCCAAGGTTCCGCTGTCTTACTTTTTTGCCTGTGAGCGGAACAAACCTCTTCAGACACTCCTTCATTTTACAAAAATATAATTCCCAGAGTTGGAGCTATATTCATATTAGGATCTTGTCATAGAGTCAAAAATGAATCCAGTTACTATAGTCGGTGACAGGTCAAGAATCGAAGTGGAAGCTCCTCCCACCTCTTCCCACTTTAGTAGTGTGAACGCTGGAGGGGAGGCGACCTTCTCTCCACCGTTCACTCCGCTGAAGTGGAAAGGGGTGGGAGGAGCTTCCACTTCGTTCTTGACCTGTCACCGACTATAGTTTAAGATCGTCGATAATAGACACGTCATCCGCTTTTGAGAAGTTATAAAGGTAGCTATGCTTCGGCGCAGGTGGTGGGGGATGGGAATGGATTGCGAAGTCGAAAACTTCACGAGGCGATGATCCGAGATGTCTTCTTCAACATGACAGTCATATGCTTAATTTGCAAGAAAATCAGAAAGAAATACAAGATATATTAAGGAGTTAGAATCCCCTTGGTGCTTGTGCAGTTGTGTTCAATTTGGGGAAGGTTTGCATTGAATGCCATATCAATTAAAATCTCTGAGTTCGAACAAGCATCACAGAAACGTAAAACTTCGTGAGAATGTGATGCTAGCGGTTGGGAGGGAATGGGAAAGTTTGAGAAGACGGTGTCACCTGGATCAAAAGATAATTTATTGGAAAAACTTAGAGACGTCCTGCGATTTTGTATAACGCCGAATCAGGCCGCAGCTCTTGAGAAGGCGGAGGGGAAGGTACGGGAGGGGAGGGTATGCCTTCTTCCTTTTCCGCTTAATTTGGCGGGGAAATTTTTCCACTAAATTTAGCGGGAAAATTTTACCCTTGTGATGTCAGACGTGACGTCGTTTGCAACGTCACCCGTGTCGTTACACGTGACGTCACGAGGGTAAATTTAGCCCGAATATTTTCCTGCCATATTTAGCGGAAAAGATTTGCCCGCTAGATCTAGCGGGAATTGTTAAAGGGAAGCTACGGAGCTTCTTGAAAAAATGAGTTAGAAGATAATTTCTAGAGTATTTTAACCCCGTGAACACGAATACCCAAACCATTTGCTGCGCAAGTATTTTTAATCACGAGCAAACGCGAAAGATAGACGCTGTACTGACGTCATCAACGGATATTTTGGCCGCCCAAGGTTAGGGAGGCGGGGCTCAGCCCCATTTTGAAATTGCTCTCATGACTTCCGTCGCTGTCGCATGGAAACACCATTGTGACATCTGCTATTCTTACGGCAAAGTCAACACAATTCAAGTGTTTTTCTCAAATGCAGAACCGCCCCATTTTCCCTTTAAATGCGTGTGACGTCATACGACGCTCGGACGGTTACGCCCATAATGACTCCACGCGTAACATCACGTGACGTCATTAGGTAAGCCTAGCAGCGACGTCACGAGGGTAACGCTCGTGACGTTACCCTCGTGACCCTGGTGCAAGTAGCCCTCGTGACCCTCGTGAAGGTAGTCCTCGTGAGGTAACCCAGTAGCCCTCGTGAGGGTAACCCTCGTGACCCTCGTGGAGGGTAACCCCATGAAGGCAACCTCGCAATTTTCGTGAGGGTAACCCTCACACAGGTAACCCTCGTGACGTCACACGTCACGTGACGTGCGACTTCATTACAAAAAACGTCCCATAATGCACCGCGCGGTTACGCCGACGACGGCGCTCAAGCCGGAAACGGGAGCCTAAGAGCTGCGCTCTAAAACGACATTTCTCTATTAACCAACGTCCCGCTAGGCGTGATATTGTGAGAAGAAGAAATTACAATGTGGGCGCCCTTCCCCTTAGTATCTATTTTAGTGAAAAAAGTTTCGAGGACACCTAAGCACTTCTATGAGTTGTGAATGCGAAAGCATGAATGTCGTTCTTCCGCTCCCTTAGTTTGTCTGCGGCGTACTGGCGTGTACGGCCACGTTTCGCTAATGCCGAGGTTGCGGCCGACGGCCGAGCGCGCGCTCTCGTGAAGTGGCCGCGCCGCGCTGAGCTCGGCCGTGCAGCCACTCCGGAGTCTGCCCGTGCGGGCTCTGCTGGCTCTGGCGGCCAGCCGCTCCCTCTTACCGGCGGCCGGGCCGCTGCGCCGCCATGGAGAGGGCTTCTCTGGTGGCGTTCCTTGGAACTACGCCGCGCGAGAGCCAATGGGAGCCTCGTTCCTTGAAACTATGACGCGCGCCAGCCAATGGGAGCCTATCCGCAGCAGCCAGATCGCTGCTACAGACGACAGACTTCGCTCCATTGGGACAGGGGAGTTTATAGGTGCCGTTTGGCGCGGCTTCAAAAGCTGATGACGCCGGTTCGCTGCATGGGACAGTTCTTTCGCAATGAAAACTTGTCAGCAAGAAGGAAAACAATATCCTCTTTCTTGCCAATTTTTTATTGTTTATTCTTTGAAATAGGTGTTAGATGCTTTCACAGCGAAATTTTCTGCTTTAGACCATATTAACTTTAGGTGGACGTCGACTCATAGAGAAATTTCGGTTTTCTCAATTATCTTTTGATCAAGGTAACGTCATCATACTTCTGCGTTCTATCGCAACCACCGGCGTCTTATTTTCACGGAATTTGAGATTTCTGCGATGCAAAGTTTAGTTATCCGAGGCAGAAAGACACGGTCCTCGTTTCTCGAAAACTTCCTATACTTCGTTAACGGCAAGGCATCGGCGTTGAGCATCTACCTTCCCCAGGCGACGAACATACGCGCCGAGCTTGCCCGCGTGAGTCGCCGAGCAAGGTCTTGGTTATAGCGGGCAATCTTAGGTTTTAATTACGCGTGCTTTTAACGACACGAGTCTCTGTAATGCACAATTTTCTAGTGTTTTGACTTGATTGCTTTGGTATTCATAGTTCCTTTTCCAGATCACCAGACACCGCCACGGCGCCGGTGCCGCATTTTCGCACTTGTCGCGTTGCCCCATCAGTCGGCAGCACATCGAAGCAGGCTAGCAGAGTCTGCCAATGCCGTCGTCCTGCGATCATTCAGGCTCGGTGGTGTCGGTGGCGTCCCTCGTCACAAGGTATTCGAAATAACTTCTCTCGTGACTTTTTTCGTGCCGGTACGCATTGGCAACTTAAAAGCACGACAGTGGGGCATTTCTAGAGCCGTAGCTCTCACGAAATCGCTCGCTAATGAACCCAGGGTCGTTGCGCCCCCGGCCAAACACATGAGTAAACATAGGAGAACCGGAAGTACTTCTGTCTCCGTGTCTTGGCGGCCGGAAGCGGCCCGCACACCTTATATTTGATTTTTGAAGGTCACGTAAAATGCGGTGCCTGGATCGCGTCTCCGACGGGTGTGTTTAGCGTCCTACTCCACCCATGCACCAAAATCGGTCCCGAACTGGCAACAGATGACGTCGCAGAAGCCGGGGTGACATGCTGTCGGATGTCGCGATCCTGCCGGTTGATTGTAGAAGGGCTGGCGGAAAGCATGAGCGAGCGTGAGGGCCTCTCTCGTCGCGGCGTCCCAACTCCAGGCTGCCGAAGCTTCCGCGGACCGTCAAACTGGACAGCGACCCGCAGTATAGAACAGGCGTCTGCCACTTACACCACCGCTGTTGTGACGCCGGCAGGATTGCGGCACGGCGGTGACAGCGTGACGCGTCATGTGACGTCATCAGGAGGGTATCGAGGGGAGCACTTTTGGGACGCGGTAAACACACCAGTTGGAGACGCCTTTCAAGTACCATATACCTAAAGAGGGCCAACACGGGTCGGAAGATTGAACGCGAGAGGTATGCCAGCGTTCAGCTGGAACTCGTGTTGAATCGGTGAGAAGACGAGTTCCAGACGTACCCTGACGCAGCGCTCGTTTCCCACCTGTAAGCGCCACGATGACCTTTTGTAGGGACGCCAAAACATTCAGCACTGCGGCACTTGTAGTCTTTGGGGTGTCACAAGCGGACCTCCCGATGCAAAACGAACCGCAAAATAGGCGTTTGCACATGGCTCAAAGTGTCACAGAATGTGCACCGAGCAGGTCATTTTTACAGTGTGAACTTTTAAGACGCAGTTCCCTACTTGTGAAATAAGAGAGCATAAATGCAGTCTTATTTGTTGCTCACGATGTGCGAAGAAACGAAATCGATAGCTGTTGCATGGTCGCTGCCATGCGGGTGGAATGGCGCCGTCACGTACACCTGAGGACGGATGTGCGACGTGGTTTAATTCTCATAGACGTCGTTGTTGGCGTCGTGAATGTCACTGAGGACCGCTACCAAAACTCGGTGATCCGTGACGTGGGTAAGCGCGGTGAAAGGATGTTTCAACACCGTCCAAAAGTTACGCGTAGCAACTGGATACTGCCAAAGTGGGATCACGCATCACGCGAGGAAGTGTTTGGAAACAACTGTTTGAAGCAGACGACACGGAAGACTCTCCTTTCGTCGCGTCGCTACTGGCGGGATGCCGGAGCTTTTCTCTCTTCTATCTCCGCGCTGGGCGGCCGACGGGAAAACCCGACTTCCCTGTCATCGTGCCAAAATGTAGAAAGAAGGGTGTTTCCGTAGGCGGATGAGTTTGAGACCGACATCGGTCTCAAACTTATTCGAGTGTCGGGCAAGATAGCCCAACCCCTAAAGCTTGTGGGTCAACGGGGTGGTGCAATATTTTGATAATTTGGGACAAAAACAAACAAAGAAACAAACAAACAGCAGTGGTGTTCGATGTTGCAATGAGGCCGTCTGCCACAACCTTAAATATTGACCCTAATATCTTAAAATGGATTGAATGTTTTTTGACTAACCGCACGCAATTCGTAATAGCGAATGACTGTACATCATCTCCTTCTTTGGTAAAATCCGGTGTTCCTCAAGGTTCCGTTTTAGGCCCTTTGCTCTTCCTAATATATATTAATGACCTTCCTAACGGTATTCAGTCCTCCATAAAGTTATTCGCTGACGACTGCGTTCTTTACCGCCAAATAACTGACCTATCCGATCAAACTATTCTCCAATCTGATCTCGACCGCATCTCTACCTGGTGTAATAAATGGCTGATGACCCTTAACATTAACAAATGTAAAAGCATGACATTCTCACGCCGCCCTAACCCCTCTCTATCATGTGATTACAAGATTAACAATATTTCCCTTGAGCACGTCATTTCTTACAAATACCTTGGAGTTCACATAACTAATGACTTCTCATGGCAAACCCACGTTAACTACGTTATTAATAATTCTAATCGCATCCTCGGCTACTTACGTCGAAATTTTGCTCAAGCCCCTTTTTCTCTTAAGCTTCTTCTTTACCGTACACTCATCCGCCCAAAGCTCGAATATGCTTCTGCAATATGGGATCCAGCACAACGTTATCTTATTGATGCCATTGAATCTGTTCAAAATCGATCAGCCCGTTTTATTAACTCTAATTATTACCGCCTTGCTAGCGTGTCACTAATGAAGTCTAATGCTGGTATACCTGAACTAATGTTTCGAAGAAAAATTGCGCGTCTTTCTCTTTTTCATAAAATATATTTTCATAACCCAGTGCTCAAACAGGAACTCTTTTTACAGCCTTCTTACCTTTCATCCCGGTTTGATCACCAGTACAAAGTTGCCATACCTCATTGCAGCACTAACGTATTTTTCGATTCTTTCTTGCCAAAAACTTGTTCAGAGTGGAACCACCTTCCCCACACATCGCCGCGATTGAAGATGTTTCTGCTTTCAAGGCAGCCATAATCGATTACTTCTATAACTCTGCAATTTGTTGATTTTGTTGATTTATTTCTTTTTCTTTTGTTTTGTTGTTGTTGTCTATTTTTTGTACTATGAATTGATCATTTGTACTTTGTAAACCCATTGTCCCCACCCCCTCTGTAACGCCCTATGGGCCCTGAGGGTAATAAAATAAATAAATAAATAAATAAATAAATAAATAAAGAGAAGAGGAGTTTAATGCTTTCTGCTCTTTGTAAGCTCACCATTTTATCAACTTCAGCTTTAATTTGCATATACGAGTACTTTGGGCAGATGCGCGTTATAAAATTTTAAACACCAACGTACTCGGCAGCGTTTAGGGAAGCTGAAGCGGTTCTGTATTTGAGTAAAAACACTTAAATTGTCTTCATTTGGTCTCCATGCAGGATCCCGAATATAGAGATCATCTCTCAATGTGGTGCACGGAGGATGCGAAGGTCATTTTCAAGTACCGCTGAAGCTCTCCCACGGAAGGGCCTCGCGCATCTTCAGCGCCTATTAAAGCTATGCACGCGCACTCCTGCTATTTTCAAAAGTAAAAAAAAAAAATGCTCTACGACTGGTGTACAATGTTGGTGTCGTTGCGGGCGAATGCAGCCGGGCAGGCTTGGCAGTTGCACGCGCTGCCCAGACAGAGCGGCGCCCGCCTGGAATTTGGCCGAAAGGCAATTTCATGACGTAACGGCGAGGCAGCAGGTTTTTCGTGTCTTCTCGCATTTAGGGTTAAAATTCTCTAAAAGTCACCTCTACCTTCGTTCGTTTTACTCTCTGTTTCTCGGGAACCTTGTAGTTCCGTTTTTAATGAGGGCGAGAGCAACTGCGTCTCGACAGAATAAAACTGAGTCTGCTAATTTATACGGCAGTTTTTGTTTTCCTGACTGGTACCATGCCAGGATTACTAATACTCGTATCTTAAAGGTATTGTCTGGTCAGCACGTGAAGAAGCCATGGCTCATAGCTTTATTACAGGAGTAGCTTCCGCTGGGCGTGAACGAGTTCGTACAGCCGACCTGCATCCTTGAGCAAAAAAGCCCGCACTCGAAGCCAAGTAGTCGTATTGCCGTTCCGGTTGATTTACATAACAGCGTTGGCAGACAGGCAAATATTTGCTCGAAGGAAATAATCAGTCTAAAACAAAACAGTGAATAGTGAAAAATCCTGCGGAACACGTTATGTGACCACAGCTCGCTACTCGAGAGGAAGTGAATTGACTATATAACAGTATTGTTTATGGCGCATGTGGAACTCGAGTGAAAAGAAACGGGGCTTGCAGCCTTGAGATGATGTTGCCGGACGCGGGCCTTGAGTTTCGGGCCTACGCCCTAGGAGGTGGAAACCTCTGCAAAGTGTCGAAAAGCCCGTAAAGCTATCACATTAGAAACTTGCCAAAGTCAAGGTTGGGCGCATCTCGCAGACGACGCAGTTAGTGACGCTTACTTACTTGTGGCGC